>VDFB02258464.1:0-49355 GCA_007258455.2 Sequoia sempervirens
CTAAGTTTGTATCTCAACCTACTGTATAGGGTATCTCAAATGAACTTATGTCCCTTGTACAAAGTGTAGTATATGTTTGGTAGCTTTCTAGTGAATCCCTTGAGGTTCTTGCATAAACCAAGAAACAATGCCAACATAAGAAATATTAAGATAATTGCAAGTGAGGTATATGAGACTCCCAAAAAGCTATTGATACAAGGTAGCATCAACAAGAGGATTCAAACAATGAGCCTCCAATTTGATTCTTGATAAAAAGGGCATTGGTGTGAGCTTACAAGTAGTATTCTAGAACCATGAGAGTAGATCAATAATATATTTGGGTTGACTAATACTTATCCCAAAATAAATTTGAGTGATCTTGATCTCAAGGAAGTAATGTAACAATCTCAAGTCTATCATAAAAAAATATTATGTAGATTTCAGGCCATATGGATCCAAGCATATATGAAGAAATTTTGGTGAGGATCAATTCATTGATATACAACACCAGTAGGAGAAATTTTTCATCTAACTCATAGAATTTAGACGATAGAGTCAAAGTGATATTGAGTGAAACCAAAGGAAAGAAGGAACAAATCCATCTTGGCATGCTCAACTTTAGGGGCTTATTTAAGACCATAGAGACACTTTCAAAGTCTACATACCAAGGAATAATCATGAAAGAACTCCTATGGTTGTGTCATATACATTTATTCTTGTAGATCACCATGAAGAAATGCACTGTGTATACATTTAATATATGGGACAAAGGTGAGTAGGGAAATGACTAGAGTGAGGTGGATGGAATTTATTTTGAAAATAGGTGGAGGTCTTGCTGGCTGCCTTTAGGTAATTGTAAGAACCCGATAGTGATAGGTTGTGTTTTCTATTTTTGATACTTTCATATGTGTTGCATACATGGTTTAGAATCCACTTCCATTGAGCATTTTGCTGCCCATAAGAAATTAGAACTAGATCCCAAGTGTGATTGGTAATTAAGAAGTGCATTCTTCCTCCATAGTTGTCCCATTTAATGATACCCTTTTCTTCCTCAAATATTTATGGATCAAAGGCTTGATTTATGTATGTATGAGTTAAATCTTGATAATGTGACCAAGTCCTTCTAGTGTTTAATGGATTCCTAAGTAGCATGCCTATTGGTTTCAAGGTTTGGCATGCCCAAAGTGGATGAGTGACTAAGGTGGAAGCATGCCTATATGCTATAGAATATAGACTAGAAGGTGGAGTGGGAGGACGAGGTTCCTCTATCTATAAAAAAAATCACTATCTTCATGAAAGCCTTGTGTGTGGAATGAATGGTAGATGTCAATAGCATGGGAAGGTGTTTCCTCAAACTTGACACTTCTCATTTAATGATCAAATCACGAGTATTAAGATCCAAAAGATGATACCCTATATTAGGATAACCCAAAAATATGCAAGGTTTGATTTGTGGGTCTATTTCCTTGCATTTCTCTAAAGGTGTATGGGCTCAAGCTTGAGATCCAAAAACTCTTAAGTGCTTAGCTAATGGTTTATGACCACCCCAAGCCTCACTTGGTGGGATTCCTTCCAAAGATCTGTGGGGAATGTATTTTTATATGAAGTTAGCATAAATTATCGCCTCAACCTATTATTGTGTTGTGAATGATCAAGATTATATAATGTAGCTTGTAATTACCTTCCCCTTTACATCTTTGAGAAGTATGATCGGTTATTTAGCTTCACTATTTTCTTTGTGAATTTGGGTGTTGGAGTTTGTTCTTGTAAGTGTTGTGTTTGAACCACCCACATGTTTTGAGATGTGGTTACTTGATATGTCGATTGTTCATATTTTGTATATTTATATGCATGGTTTAATTTGAATTCTTTATTTCATAAATGCATGTAATTTTATTCATATTTGGCAAAATTCTATCATGATTCTAGGCCATTTAGATTCATTGATTTCTATATTGTATATGATGTTGAATTGTTTTGGGTGATTTTGATGTGATGTGATTATATATGTATTAAGCAAGTGCACTTGGCATGTGTGTTGAGTGGTTATAGGTATAGGGTTATTTCTCCACCTAGCTACACAGGTCTAAGTTACTCTCCAATGGTGATTATATTGGATATGTCACACTAAGTTGTCCCTTTTTACCAAACCCAATTGTACCTACTCTATGTACGATTTATGTTGTGTTTGACCAATATTCACCCAAATCCAAATTAGGAGTGATTTAAAAATGCATAATTGTCATGAAATACTAGTAAATATTTGATTCAACTTAATAGTTTAAAATTATAGATTTCTCATAAATGAAACTTTTAAGAATTAAATGATAGTTTAATTTCTTTTTTCGATCATAAAGAATACTCAATGAAGTGAAAGATTTTTTTGATCGAGTGTATTATTTTTGTGAAAAAAGGGAAAATATAATTAAGTTATTCTTTTTGGAAAATTTACTTTGGGGTTGGGAATGTTTATGCTCAATTTAATTGTGTTGATAAACAAATGTAAATGTAAATTTTTATGTTGAATGTTTATCTTTGCTTAAATTGCTCACTACTTAGGACATCGACACTTGCCCAGGACTACACCACTTGATCATGACTCCAATGCTAGGATTGCACTCCATCACTAGGAATGGACTTTAGCACCAAAATGGGATTCCAGCACCTAGGTGCTAGTGTCTTCCTTAGCTAGTGTCCTATCTATGCGCTAGTGTCCTATCTATGCGCTAGTGTCCTCTAGTGCTTGATTTCGTCGTTTCATCATTTGGTTGTGTCTTCCATCCATTTCTCAGAAAAAAAATTATATATGAAAGTTGTCCCCCATGACCTCCAAAGTCTTCCCATGTTGCCGTTTCATTGACGAGTGCAAACATGAAAACAATCCGTTCATTTTATGCTAAAATTCATTTTCAATGCAACAACAATGCACCCATATCATGGTTTTTAATATAGTTAGAAGTTATAATCTCATTATTGGCTGACGAACCTTATAAGTAACTCCACGATATAACAAACAATGTTATAATAAAGAGCCTGAATATTTCATTTGTATTGAACAATGCTGAACATAAACAGTTTTAAGTAGTTATTCTAAGTCCAAGAGGCTGGTTATCTATTTAATTCACCATCTGTATTGCCAACTAAAAAGTGTAACGAACTATTACTACTTACAATACAACCATCTGTGCAGGAGATTGGGGAAACCCATGTAGCACAGCCAGCATATGCTCAGGTCTACCAGACATACGCCTAACAAAGGCACATACCATCCGTAGGGTGGTATATACTGGATACAATATGTAACATACATAGATTAGAATTTTTTCTTATAAAGAACTACAGTAATCAATCATGGGAAAAGGTGGGCAATTTGAAGTAGGTGTGTATGGAGTTCCAGAGGTGAAGAGAAGAAAGGACTGTGATCAGTATCCATGCTTAGGACAATATCAGGAGGCCACAGTTTGATCATGGCCTCCTGTTTTTCTAGTAAAATTACTCTGTCCTGCAATGTTTTCATATAAACTCTTGGAACCTTCATGAATTCTTCCGACTCTTCATAAAATTTAGCTGTTTGGAATGCCAATAATGGTGCTGGTCTTATGAGGAGTGAAGCCAGAGCTGCATCCTGTTATTGAACATCCATGAGTAATTTTACTTAAAAGTAATGCACAAGGCAATCGGTAAAAAGACGGGCTACTGTGTTTTTCAGACAAACAAGCAAGGAGGTTTTAGACATGTAAATCTGATTTATACCTCAGGAGGGCTGAGTTGATAGAGGGTTTCTCTTTGGAGTTCTGTGCTGATTTTATAAGTTGTTGGAGGATGCTCTGGACCAAGACCGTGGTGGAATTCACTCACTTTCAGTAAGTCTGGAACTCCCTGCAGAAAAAGTTTAAGGGGTTAATACTCATCATTTTAATTAAATAGAACTGTAATCAGAAACGAAGCCTTAGCTTCACTTTCTAAAAATGAAAACCAGATAGCCGAATTCGCATATCTCAATATGATTTGTAAAATAACAAAACCAAATGAGTTCTCAACAACTGCTGCCTTGCTTAGGATGTACAGAATATCATAATTGACAGATCTTTCATTCCCATTAGCCTATATTCAACCACATCTAGGTTTTACTATTCAGAATTTTAAGTTTTCCCAGGTTCACCTCAATTTCCGAAATATACCCGGAACAATAAGTTGGTTTAATAGCAATGTAATGATATTCATTTTCCCAGGCTACTATGAGAGGAAATTCCAACTCAAAAAGAAGCTAATCAATTTCTATGAGGTACAATTTACCCAACTGAGATAATCAAAGCAACTCTGCCAACAAACATAGTTTACATGAAACTATGCCGAAATCTTGTGGGATATATTGAGGTGGGCACAATTGGGCATGTAATGTTTCATAAAAATCTCAATAAATTTGTTGTTCTCATCTATGTGGTGTTAATATTGAAATTAATCACCTGATTACCAAGCGAATCTCTATGTTTCTTTAAAGAAAATAGATAAATGCATATAAGCTACAATTCAGATATAGGAATGTTTCAATTTACAACTAACCAGCTGAGCATCTTGCTCTGAACAAAACCCATTTGGCAGCATTGTGGCAGCAATAAAAACTGCAACTGCAATCTTATAACCAAACACATGGATTGCATGGCTCAAGCTTAGTCCTCCGGCACTGTGACCAACTAGCACAACCTGACCAAATACATAAAATTAAAGCAACACCCATATCATCAATACAGCTAATATGACCACCTGTAGCAAACACGATCACAAATAGTTGTTCAGTCACAAACCTTTTCAGAGTTGGATATCTGAGAGAGAAAGTTCATAAGAGGTGCATCATAATCTTCAAAAGATGTGATAGTATCAGGATTGACAGGGTTGATGCCTGCCCCTGTAAGATCCAAGACAGTCACCTTATGCCCTGAGTTTTGTAGAAGATGAACAATTTTGTACCAACACCAAGCTCCATGGCCTGCACCATGTATCAGTACAAAATGGAACTTGCCATGTTTATCATGGCATCCATTTTCCATTGTCATTGGTTTATCATGGCACTCATTATCCATAGTCATAGTTTCTTTTGTTCTTCTCGTGTCGAGGATTTCAATTGTATGATATCTTATTGTTTATTCAACAGATGTAAGAAGCGGGCAGGACAGTTACTTCTAGCTGTAATAACAACTCAGGAAAATTTTCCCAGATTTAATAAATCAATTCTATCTTATTGTGGTGTCTCATTGTGGGTGAAGTTTATTGACTAATAGAGAATGAAAAGGACTTGATAATATACTCTGATATTTATATATTAACATCTTTGACGTTAGTGTAGTGCATTGGCGATGAGGGACAGTTGTATATTGACAAGCATCATCAAATTTTCCAAGACAAATATGGATGAAACATAAAACATTTATTTCATAACCACAACTAAAAAATTACTTCACAAGAGTCCAATTACGGGGCGAATTGAATGTATCCCAATAAATATGGAGATGAATATATCCAATAAGAAATAAGATTAAGTTGATGGAATCAAGGACTATAATTTATAAGTACAAAAGTATGCAATCTTAGTACAATTTAGATTGACTAAGTGATAGGAGGAGATCAATTGAAGGTGAAATGCACTATGAGAGTCTTGTATATGTGTCATGTCATTAGGACCCCACTATAATTTTTTTTTAAGGAGTTGTCATAATGATCTCAAGAGTATAATCAACAAATTACTTTGGTCAACAAGTTCTTGATTCTAATTGGGACACACTACAACCACTTATAAAAGTCTTTTGAATTCTTGCTCTTATCAAATTATGTTGGTTAGCAAGTTCTTATTCTTAATTGAGACATATCACAATTAAGGGAGAGGGCTTGATGGTAGTGTAATCTAGTTTTAGAGGTTTCCACATATAAATTAGTATCATATTAGGGTTGCAAAATGTTACTATGGATAGTCTAACTTGTTAGCAATGTGATTCTTCATTTTCAAATACCTTCTAACATGTTTTCTTCCAGCTACCTAATTTTTATTAAAAATTGTTAATAAAGTAAAGTTTTACACAAAAGTCCTATGAATTGACGCATATAACGTTACTTCTCGAATCCCGCCACCTACAAGAAAGGCATTAAACACACACAAAGAATTCATATTTTCATTGAAAACTACATGGAATGAATAAAAATAACTAAGTGTCACATTTAATTTTCATAGAAAGGACCTTGTAATACTAGAATTTACATACTCTGCAACTTGGACTTATTACACCTTTGTGTTTATTTAAACTCTCAACCTAGGTGTTTCTTTAACCCCTTTTTCCTAGCCTATGCACACTCTAGCAACTGGTTTCCCCTTTCTAATATTGATCCCATAACCTTTTTTAGACATCCTAAGTGTTCCATTCATTTAGTTTTTATCCATATCCCATGTCATAATCCCACATTTATTTTTCCATTGATTTAGGCTCCTTTACTCATTTGTCAAATATTAAAATGTTGTGCCTAGTCCAATCCTATGTGTAAACACCACCATTCCCCATCCTAAAACATTTCTTAACAAGTACAAAATTAATAAGAACACATACAACTAGATGCCCCCCTTTGAGCTTGAGATCCCCTAGGAAATTGAGATAATTTTATATTCATGGATATTACCGATTGTTTGCCACCTAATATGACAATCAAGTCATTTTATTCTCCCACCATAAGCTTCGAATAAAAGATAATTACTTTCTAGGGCTTCCCACCTAGTAAGTTTTGTCTTTCTAATCTCAAAGCAAGCTCTTTAAAATTGGTCACCTTTGCCTCATTTTAAAATAGAAAAAGAGAAATTTTGAATTGGATATAGGATTTCTTCTATATTTCCTCATGTATGACAACCCAACACTAATTTAAAATTCTACATGCTAGATTCATGTCCAAATAATTTTTATTTGTCTATCAGAAATTGTTGCAATAGGATCATTACAACTAGGTGGTTGATTTCCAAGGATCTCAACTAGGTGAGGAATTACTATTTAAGAGAGCTCTTATTGCATATTTCCCACATCCTTACAATCCTTTACTATCCATTTTCTATCACTATTTTGATTCATTTTTCATCTCCTCATTGCCTTTATTGATGCAATTTCCACTTGTTTTTTCCCAAACCCTTCATCAACCCACTTATTCTTTAGAATTATAGACCTTCAAACCCTCATATACCATTTCCATTTATCTATGATGGATTCATTTCATCATTTAGGTACATTTTCTATTTACTCTTTGTGAGTGCAAGCCCTTTTGTACCACCTTTTAAAGTTGCAAGCCATTACCATACCAAATATCCATTAGAGTGATTCAAAATTAAGGTTTCCCACTCTTATATCAATCCTATTTAACACACTTAAAACCTTTTTGAGTGAACATAATTTTTTTCTAAAGCCTTTCTCCCACTTCACTTGGCTTGTTGTGTTTCTATAAACTATCTACCATGATGTCACATTTTTTAATGGTTACATGTTGTGATTCAAACTTATTTCATTTCATATATAAATATTATGAATAGTTTTTTATTAGCTTTTCAATGTGGTTTCATGCTTGAAATCTAAAAAGAGGACTAAATGAATAAAACACCCCTTTAAAGTTTTCTTTTGCAAGGTTTTCATTTAGATAACTTTGACTACAAGTTTTTTTAGATAAGTACATAGAGTTTCAAAAAAGGTGACAAAGAAAACTATGCTTTAAATTTATTGTTTTAACCTCCTCAAAAGTTATAACCTTTGTCTAAGGGAGGGTAAGTCACCCCAAGTACATAATTTCAACATGTTTATTGTCAAGAGAAGACAAGGCTACCTCTTGTTGATTTTTAGATTTAATAATGAATAGCTATCAACTGAAAAAATTAAATCTCCCTAAAATAATTTTTTTTTAAAATGCACGCATAAATTCAACTACATTCAAAAAAAGAAAAGAAAAGAAATAATGTTAATATATGTATTTCTAGATGATAAAACATAGGAAATGAGTATATATGTAGAGGCCTTAGGATGAATAAGCCAAGATGAAAAGTGTCCAAAAGCCTTAGTGATCTAGAGAATCGGCTCTACATGGAGTAGTGGTGTCAAGAAGACAACTTGATGAGGGAGAGATGGCACATAACTACTATCAATTAAGGATTTAAATGAGCTAGAGGTGTCATGTGCTCCCATCAATCAAGAAGATGACACATGTGCTCAATTATTTCCTAATTTATATAAGTAAATAAATATTAATTACCAAAGTAAACTTAATATAAGGTGTACTAAATAATAATTATACCAACCCCCCTTAAGTGAAACTTAGGAAAGAACATAAGAAATATCAAGATAAGTATAAGTGGGGTATATGAGACTCCCCACAAGCTATTGATACAAGGTAGCATCAACAAGAGGAGTCAAACAATAAGCCTCCAATTTGATTCTTGATAAAAAGGGTGTTGGTGTGATCTTACAAGTAGTCATCTGGAACCATGAGAGTAGATCAAGAACATATGTGGGCTGAGTAATACTTATCCCATAATAAATTTGAGTGATCTTGATCCCAAGGAATTAATGTAACAATCTCAGGTCTAACATAAAAAATATATTATGTAGAAAACTATGGATCCAAGCATAGATGAAATTTTTTGGTGAGGATCAATTCATTGATAAACAACAACTCTAGGAGAAGTTGTTCATCTTACCATAGAATTTAGACAGTAGAGTCAAAGTGACATTGAGTGAAACCAAAGGAAAGAAGGAACAAATCCATTTTGGCATACTGAGCCCTAGAGGCTTATTTAAGACCATAGAGGGACTTTCAAAGTCTACATACCAAGGAATAATCATGAATGAACTCCTATGTTTGTTTCACATACATTTATTCTTGTAGATCACCATGAAGAAATGCACTCTTTGTATCCATTTGATATATGGGCCAAAGTTGAGTAGGGCAATGGATAGAGTGAGGTGGATGGAATTTATTTTGGAAATAGGTGGAAATGTCTTAGTATAACCTATATTAGGTAATTGTAAGGATCCAATAGTGATAAGTATTTTTTATATTTTTTGATAATTTCATATGTTGCATACATGGTTTAGAAGACCCACTTCCATTGAGCCATTTTTCTTCTCATAAGAAGTGAGACTAGATCCCAATTGTGATTGCTAATCAAGGAAGTGCATTCTTCCTCCATAGTTGTCCCATTTAATGATACCCTTTTCTTCCTCAAATATTTATGGATCAAAGGCTTGATTTATGTATGTATGAGTTAAATCTTGATATTGTGACTGAGTCCTTCTATGATTTAATTGATCACCAAGTAGCATACCTGTTGGTTTCAAGATTTGGCATGCCCAAAGTGGATTAGTGGCTAAGGTGGAAGCATGCCTATATGTTATAGAATCTAGACTAGAAGGTGAAGTGGGAGGATGAGGTTCCTCTATCTATAACTAAAAATCACTCTTGACGAAAGCCTTATGTGTAGAATGAATGGTAAACACCAATAGCATGGGAAGGTGTTTCCTCAAACTTGACACTTCTCATAGTGATCAAATCATGAGTATTAGGATCCAAAAGATGATACCCTATATTAGGACTGTTGC
This sequence comes from Sequoia sempervirens, assembly GCA_007258455.2. Taxonomy (NCBI): domain Eukaryota; kingdom Viridiplantae; phylum Streptophyta; class Pinopsida; order Cupressales; family Cupressaceae; genus Sequoia; species Sequoia sempervirens. The sequence goes on from VDFB02258464.1 coordinate 9,591, forward strand.
AAAGATGGTTGTTGTTGCACCAAAAGATTGACTTGTTAATACTTGATACAACCACCAGAGTTAATGAATCCACGGGAGGCAGTTAAGCCATGTCACGAACCTGGGTGTTGTGTTGCACAACACAAGGAGACCAAGGGCACACACCTTGTAACAATTCCCCCTAGCACAAGTGAGGGGTTCGAGCCCGTGACCCAGGTTCTAATACTAATTGTTGCATAGATAGTTGCCATTACACCAAAAGATTGACCTGTTAATTCCCAATACAACCGCTAAAGTTAATGAATCCACAGGAGGCCATGAAGCCATGTCATGAACTTGAGCATTGTAATGCACAACACAAGGACACCAAGGGTGCACACCTTACAACAAGGATAACCCAAAAATATGCAAGGCTTGATTTGTAGTTCTATTTCCTTGGATTTCTCTAAAGTTGTATGGGCTCAAGCTTGAGATCCAAAAACTCTTAAGCACTTAGTTGACGGTTTATGACCACCCCAAGTCTCACTTGGTGGGATTCCTTCCAAGGATCTATGGGGAATGTATTTTTGTAAGAAGTTAGCATAAATTATCGCCTCAACCCAGTATTGTGTTGCAAATGATCAAGATTGTATAATGTAGCTTGTAATTACCTTCCCCTTTACATCTTTGAGATGTCTGATAAGTTATTTAGCTTCACTGTTTTCTTTGTGAATTTGGGTGTTGGCTTTTGTTCTTGCTAAGTGTTGTGTTTGAACCACCCACATGTTTTGAGATGTGGTTCCTCAATATGTCAATTATTCGTCTTTTGTATAGTTATATGTTGTAGAAGAGGAGGATTCGTTACTCATGAGCTCTCTTCATTTAGAGAGCCTCATGGGGTGAACTTCTCTAAACTACCTCAAGGAACAGTGGTGAGAGTTTCAGAATCTGAAAGAGTAGGTCACGAAGATTCTTTGGACAAACTGACAAGCTCTCGGCCAAAGGATGTCAGTGTAGAATACAGATGATAGCGTGGCACACTGCATCTCAGAGACGTGCTAGCGTCTCGTATGGACTAGAGAGCGAGAATGTCACAAAAAATGGCTAGACAACTACTAGCAATCTAATTACTAGGAATTTACATAATGCGATAAAGTAATAGAAAGTGATAGAAATGAAATAAAGTAAAGTAGAAATGATAAAGACAAGGAGAAGAAAGGAAAGAAGATTCTCACAACCACACAAGTGACAAATCCTCCAACACATGAATGTCTTCAATACCTACAAGTGTAATATCTTGAGAATTTTTTGGGGCTGTATAGGGGTTTTCCTTAATCAAACCCCCGTTTTGGTGTTCCCACCTCCACGGACAACCAAGAAGATAAAGAAAGAGAGAGATAAACTAGAATGGAAAAATCGTGTGGTGAAAGAAAAACTCACTCAAGAGTAGAACCTGCACCACCAAGTAAGAGTGATAAAAGCAAACCTCGCTCAAGGAGGAGAACCCGTATCACAAAAGAGGTGATAAAAAAAATACCCACTCAAGGAGGAGAACCTGTATCATGAAGCAAGTATGCAGTAGATAAGGGATATGGAATCCCAGGATATTCACAAATGCAAAGCAAAGGAGATAGAGCTACAACAAGCTGTATGAAGTTGTGCAAAATTGTAGAGACTAGAATGAAGCTAGAAGTACTTGGAAGGACTTAGAAGATGCAAACAGAGTGAAAAGATTGCTTTTAAGGAGAGAAGAGAAGCAAAAAGAAGCTTCCCGAGCGGTTTCAAGGAATCTCGAGCCATTACCACCGACCAAAGGAGGTAACAAGTGGAAAACATGCATGAAAATAATCATCTGAACGTTGAAACGTCGCAAGATGCTAACACGGCACACAAACATTTGCACGACGCACGAGTGTCTGGACACATCACGCTACAAAACAACATGTGTAGGAAAAACCCAAAGTCTAATGTAAAGCTAATGCACGAGGGTAGCTACTAAAAAGGGGTGTTGGAGCATCCTAAGAAGGGAAAAAGGCTGATGCAGGGTCTAAAGTGAGCCTACTCAAGATGCTAAGGCAGTGGACACTAAAGTGGATGCAAGAATGTATGTGAAATTGCAAGGGGTTCAATTTTAAGCTTATACATATGCGTGGTTTAATTTGAATTCTTTATTTCATAAATGTGCATAATTTTATTCATATTTGGAAAAATGTTATCATGATTCTAGGCCATTTAGATTCACTGATTTTTATAGTGTATATGATGTTAAGCTATTTTGGGTGATATCTATGTGGTTCAGTTATATTTGTATTAAGCAAGTACACTTGACATGTGTGTTGAGTGGTTATAGGTATAGGGTTATTTCTCCACCTAGCTACATAGGTCTACATTACTCCCCAATGGTGGTTATATTGGAGATGTCACACTAAGTTGTCCCTTTTTGTCAAACCCAATTGTACCTAATATGTGTACGATTTATGTTGTGTTTGACCAATATTCACCCAAATACAAATTAGGAGTGATTTCAGAATCCATAATTGTTATGAAATACTAGTAAATATTATATTCAACTTAATAGTTTAAAATTATAGATTTCTTGTAAATGAAACTTCTAAGAATTAAATGATAGTTTAAATTATTTTTCAATCATAAGAATACTTGATGAAGTGGAAGAATTTTTTATCGAGTGTATTATTTTTGTGAAAAAGGGAAAAACATAATTAAGTTATTTTGTTTGGAAAATTTACTTTGGGTTTGGGAATGTTTATGCTTAATTTAATTGTGTTGATAAATAAATGTAAATGTAAATTTTTATGTTGAATGTTTAATTTTGCTTAAATTGCTCACTAGTTAGGACGTCGACACTTGCCTAGGACTACATTGCTCAATCATGACTCCAATGCTAGGATTGCACTCGATCACTAGGACTAGACTATAGCACCAAAATAGGACTCCAGCACCTAGGTGCTAGTGTCTTCGCTAGGTGTTAGTGTCCTACCTAGGTGCGAGTGTCCTATATAGGCTAGTGTCTTCTAGTGCTTGATTTCATCGTTTCATCATTTGGTTGTGTCTTCCATCAATTTCTCAAAAGAAAATTGTATATAAAAGTTGTTCCCCTTTGCCTCCAAAGTCTTCCCATGTTGCCATTTCATTGATGAGTGCAAACATGAAAACAATCCATTCATTTTATGGTAAAATTCATTTTCAATGCAACAACAATGCACCCATATCATTTTTAGTGATATAGTTGAAGTTATAATCTCATTATTGGCTGATGAACCTTATAACTCCACGACATAACAAACAATGTTATAATAAGGAGCCTGAATATTTCTTTTGTATTGAACAATGCTGAATATAAACAGTTTTAACCAAGAGGCCGGTTATCTATTTAATTCACCATCTGTATCGCCAACTTAAAAAGTGTAAACAGGTATGACTACTTACAGTTACAATACAACCAACTATGCAGGAGATTGAGGAAACCCATGTAGCACAGCCAGCATATGCTCAGGTCTACCAGACATACACTTAACAAAGGCACATACCGTCCGTAGGGTGGTATATACTGCATACAATATGCAACATACATATATTAGAATGTTTGCTTATATAGAACTACAGTAATCAATCATGGGAAAAGGTGGGCAATTTGAAGTAGGTGTGTATGGAGTTCCAGAGGTGAAGAGAAGAAAGGACTGTGATCACTATCCATGCTTAGTCAGGAGGCCACTGTTTGATCATGGCCTCCTGTTTTTCTAATAAAAGTACTTTGTCCTGCAATGTTTTTATATAAACTCTTGGAACCTTCATGAATTCTTCCGACTCTTCATAAAATATGGCAGTCTGGAATGCCAATGATGGTGCTGGTCTTATGAGAAGTGAAGCCAGAGCTGCATCCTGAAAATTTGAATATGTTATTTAACACCCATCAGTAATTTCACTTATTAGTCATGCACAAGACGATGGGTAAAGAGACGGGCTTATGTGTTTTTCAGACAAACAAACAAGGAGGCTTTGGACATGTAAATTTGATTTATACCTCAGGAGGGCTGAGTTGATAGAGGGTTTCTCTCTGGAATTCAGTGCTGATTTTTGAAGTTGTTGGGGGATGCTCTGGACCAAGACCGTGGTGGAATTCACTCACTTTCAGTAAGTCTGGAACTCTGGAACTCCCTGCAGAAAAAGTTTAAGGGGTTAATACTCATCATTTTAATTAATAGAAGTGTAATCAGAAACAAAGCCTTCGCTTCACTTTCTAAAAATGAAAACCAGATGGCCGAGTTCGCATATCTCAATATGGTTTGTAAAATAATAAAACCAATTTTGTTCTCAATATTAATGTTGAAATCTTCAAATCAACTGGTGCCTTAGTATGCACAGAATATCTTAATTGACAGATATTTCATGCTTATTAGCCTATATTCTTACACCGTGTAGGTTTTACTATTCAGAATTTTAAGTTTTCCCAAATTCACCGCAATTTCTGGAATATACCCACAGCAATTAGTTGGTTTAATAGCAATGTGATGATATTCATCTTCTCAGGCTACTAAGAATTATGAGAGGATCAAAGCAACTCCGCCAAGAAACATAGTTTACATGAAACTATGCCAAAATCTAGCAGGATATATTGAGGTGGGCACAATTGGTCATGTATTGTTTAATCAAAATCTCAAGAAATCTTGCTGTTCTCATCTATGTGGTGTTAATATTGAATTGAATCACCTGATTACCAAGCGAGTCTCTATTTTTTTTAAACAAAATAGATAAATATAGATGCTTTATGAAAATGTATATAAGCTACAATTCAAATATAGGAATGTTTCAATGTACAGCAAACCAGCTGAACATCTTGCTATGAACAAAACCCATTTGGCAGCATTATGGCAGCAATATAAACTGCAACTGCAATCTTATAACCAAACACATGGATTGCATGGCTCAAGCTTACTTCTCCGGCACTGTGACCAACTAGCACAACCTGACCAAATACATATAATTAAAGCAACACCCATATCGTCAATACAGCTCATTTGACCACCTGTAGCAAACATGACACAAACAGTTGTTCAGTCAAAAACCTTTTCAGAGTTGGATATCTGAGATAGGAAATTCATAAGAGGTGCATCATAATCTTCAAAAGATGTGATAGAATCAGGATTGACAGTGTTGATGCCTGCCCCTGTAAGATCCAAGACAGTCACTTTATGCCCTGAGTTTTGTAGAAGATGAACAATTTTGTACCAACACCAAGCTCCATGGCCTGCACCATGTATCAGTACAAAGTGGAATTTGCCATGTTTATCATGGCATCCATTTTCCATTCTCATTGGTTTATCATGGCACTCATTATCCATGGTCACGGTTTCTTTTGTTCTTCTCGTGTCAAGGATTTGAATTGTATAATATCTTATTGTTTATTCAACAGATGTAAGAAGTGGGCAGTACAGTTACTTTTCTAACTTTACATGTCTGCTACGGCTTTTCTAGCTGTAATAACAACTTAGGAAAATCTTCCCAGATTTAATAAATCAATTGTCTTATTGTGGTGTGTCATTGTGGGTAAAGTTTATTGACTAATAGAAAATGAAAGGGATTTGATAATATAATCTGATATTTTTTATATGAACATCTTTGACATTATCAAATATTTATATATTAACATCTTTGACTTGGTTAGTGTAGAGCATTGGTGGTGGGGGACAGTTGTATATTGATAACCATCATCAAATTTTCCAAGACAAATACGGATGAAATATAAGCCGTTTATTTCATAATCACAACTAAAAAATAAATTTCACAAGATTCCATATATGGGGCAAATTGAATGTATCCCAACAAATATCTAGAGATGAATATATCCAATAAAATTGAGATGATTATGTATCTTTTGTGATGGGCGAAATTTCAAGTAGATGTAATCAAGGATTATAATATATAAGTAAGCAATCTTAGTGCAATTTAGATTGACTAAGTGATAGGAGGAGACTAATTGAGAGTGCAATGCATTATAAGAGTCTTGTCAATGCATTATGTCACTCGGATCTCATTTATAAAAGTTTCTTAAGGAGTTGTCATAATTATCTCATAAATATTATCAACAAATTACTTTGGTCAACAAGTTCTTGATTCTCACTGGGACACACTACAACAACTTAAATAAGTCTTTTAAATTCTTGCTCTTATCAAATTATTTTGGTTAGCAAGTTTTTATTCATAATTGAGACATATTACAATTAAGGGAGAGAGCTTGATGGTGGCGTAATCTAGTTTTGGAGGTGCTCACAAATCAATTAGTATCATATTAGGGTCTCAAAATGTTACTATGGATAGTCTAACTTGTTACCAATGTGATTCTTCATTTTCAATTACATTCTGACATGTTTTCTTCTAGCCACCTAATCTTTATTAAAAATTGTTAATAAATTCAAGTTTTACACAAAAGTCCTATGATTCGATGCATACATACCGCTAGTTCTTAAATCACACCACCTACAAGGAAGGAATTAAACACACACAAAGAATTAATATTCTCATTGAAAACTACATGGAATGAATTAAACTAATCTAAGTGTCAAATTTAATTTTCATAGAGAGGACCCTATAATAATAGAATTTGCATACCCTACAACTTCCTTATTAGACCTTTGTGTCTATTTTGAATCTTAGCCCATGTGTTGCTTTAACCCCTTTTTCCTCGCCTATGCACACTCTAGCCACCCATATCCCCTTTCTAATGTTGATCCCATAGCCTTGTTTATACATCCTAAGTGTTCTCATTCATTTAATTTTTATCCCTATCTCATTTCATAATCTCACATTTAATTTATCATTGGTTTAGCCCACTTTACTCAAATTCGTCAAACATTAAAATATTGTTCCTAGTCCCATCCCATATGTAATCACCACTTTTCCCCATACTAAAACATGCATAATTAACAAGCACAAAATTTTCATTCATGGATATTACCCACAGATTTCCACCTAATAGGACAACCAAGTCATTTCCTTCTCCCACCATGAGCTTCAAAACTAAGATAATCATTTTCTAGGGCTTCTCACCTACTAACTTTTATCTTTCTAATCTCAAAGCAAGCTCTTTAAAATTGGTCACATTTGCCTCATTTAGAAAAAGAGAAATTTTGAATTGGTCATAGGTTTACTGCTATTTTTTCTTTGAGAACCTAACCCTAATTTAAAAATTATATGAGTAAGCTAAATTCATGTTCAAATGATTTTTATTTTTTCATTGGAAATTGTTGCAATAGGATCATTACAACTAGTTGGCTGATTGCTAAGGATCTCAACTAGGTGAGGAATTAATATTTAAGTTTTTCATCAAAATGTGATTACTTTTTTATTTCTTTTGTAGAGAGATCTTAATACCTATTTCCCAGACCCATATAATCCTTTACTATTCATTTTTCATCTCCCCATTGCCTTTATTGATGTAATTTCCATAGTGTTAAGCAAGTTCCAATTGTTTTTTGCTAAAATTTTCATCAACCCACTTTGTTCTTTAGAATTATAGACCTTCAAACCCTCCTATACCATTTCCATTTATCCAAATTATGGATTCATTTCATCATTTAGGTGAATTTTATATTGACCCTTTGTGAGTGCAAGCCTTTTTGCACCGCCTTTTAAAGTTGCAAGCCATTGCCATACCAAATATCCATTGGAGTGATTCAAAATTAAGGTTCCCCACTCTTATATCAATCCTATTTAACATATCAAAACCATTTTTGAGAGAACATAAACTTTTTTTCTAAAACCTTTCTCCCACTTCATTTGTCTTGTTATTTTTTATAAACTATTTACCATGATGTTGCAATTTTTAATGGCTATGTTGTGAATCAAACTTATTTCATTTCATATATAAACATTATGACTAGTTGTTTATTATTATTTTAATGTGGATCCACACTTGAAAGCCCAAAAGGGGACTAAATGAAGTAAACTGCCCTTTTATTTTTTTTTGCAAGGGTTTCATTTAGAAAACTTTAACTACAAGTTTTTTTTATACAAGTACATAGAGTTTCAAAAGAATTGAAAAAGATAATTATGCTTCAAATTTATTGATTTAGCCTCCTCTAAATTTATAAAACTTTGTCTAAGGTAGACAAAGTCACCCCAAGTAGATAATGTTAGGTCATATTTGTTGTCAATAGTAGACAAGGCCACCTAATAGCATAATTCAACTACATTCAAAATTTAAAAAATGAAAGAACTATAATATATGTATTTCTAGATGATAAAAAGAGGAAAATGAGTATATATGTGTAGGATTTAGGATGCATAAACCAAGATGAAAAGTGTCCCCAAAATCCTTAGTGATCTAGAAAATACTCTACATGTAGGAGTAGTGGTGTCAAGAAGGCAACTTGATCAAGGAGAGGTGGTTCACATAACTAATATTAATTAAGAAGTCGAATGAGATAGATGTGGTATGTGCTCCCATCAATCAAGAAGATGACATGTGTGCTCAATTATTTCCTAATTTATATAACTAAATAAATACTAATTACCTAAGTAAACTTAATAAAAGACACTAAATTTTATTAATTACACCAACAACCCCCCTTAAATGCAACTTATGAAATAAAAATGAATCCAAATAAGACAAGCCATGTTTGGTACCCATATATAGTCTAATAGAATGCCAATGTACAAAAATAGATAGTGTACCCCCAAAAAAACAAGAAAATCCATAGGGAAAAACTCTATCATGAGGGAAGAGGAAAGACTAGATAGTCCCCCCAAAAGTAATGCTATCTTGCACCCCTAGAAGAGCTTAAAGATGAACACATGTGCTACCTAGAAAAGGTATAGTGAAAATATCTACAATCTACTAAAGGATAATATTGAAGATCTATTATATGCTCTGATATAAGATGTCAGATGTAATGCATATGAATCTCAATATGTTTCTTTTGTTGATGGTAAAAATAATTTCTTGAGAATACAAAAGCACTTTGGTTGTGACAAAAAATGATGGATGGTAGTTGATAGGTCATGTGAAACTTTGTAAGGATGTGACGAATCTAAATGGCCTCCATAATCACATTCATAGCCCCCTATATTTTCTCTATAGATGGGAGATAAATAGCATGCTATTTTTTTCTCAATCAACATGTGGGATTGGATCCAAGGTGAAAGCTATAACCAAATTTAAACTTACAATCCTCATAATTACCATCCTAGTAAAAATCTATGTATCCTACTAAGTTTGTAGCTCAACCTAGTGTATATTAATGTATCCCAAATGAGTGTTTCCCTTGTAAAAAGTATAGTATATGTTTGGTAGATTTCTAGTGAATCCCATGAAGTTCTTGTTGAACACTCGAAATATTGGGAGAGGGGGGAATTAGTATTCTTTGAAACCACTTAAACATTTAATTATTCATTCCACATATCATATTCAATTTACAGTAAGGAAAGAAACCATCAAAGCATATAACACATGAACACCATATTTTTTACAAGGAAAAGGTTCCAAAAACAAAACACCAGATTTGAAGATGAAAAGGAGGGAAAGAGTTGTTCAAAGGCTCGTTGAAGGGCATAGGGGCATTACATTTCGTCGCCAATGGAGAACGTAATGCCTCTACAGATTCCAGAGGCAGGAATCATGTCAGGACAACCCAGTGTGCCACACAGATGTTTGCACGTCGTGTGCGCATCCCCAACAGAAATTACCCCATCGACAATAAAACCAAGTGCCAAGTGCATGGATTGCATATAGGTGATGTGGAATTACTTGGTCGGGTTTGATTTTTCTAAGGCAGAGGATGTAAAAGGGGAATTTACAAGAGGGGTGCAAATTCACTCCTATACAATTACAATTATCATCGATACCCTAAATAAAAATTAATATGCTACTACACTTAGGGGTTAGTATCCTTCATAAATTTGCCATCATACATTTTTAATGGTGTTTAGATATGGAAAGGAATGGTGGATCTCCATAAGACAATTTTTTTGGGAAAATGATGAAGACCCTTTTACTATATGAATAGATTTATGTTTATGTTAATGATTCACCTACTAATATTATGGATAGTGCTCTTTTTTTTTTTATACTCTTCTATTTTTCCACATGCAGAACAGAGAGCTTGATTTTTGGTGAAAAACCTACATTCACAAGTAATAAAAAATAAATATAATAATCAAATTAAATTTAATTAAAATTATACTTTTTTGGAAGCTTATAATAAGGACTACATACTTACAAAAAATAGATTTTAAATGAATTCATTTGATCCCCCAAAAGGTAAATCAAAAGTGGTTTTTTATGAGCATTTTGATAGGTGTAAAGGAGACTCCATTATAGGTATGGTTTAAAACTAGCAGGGTTCTATCCAAGGGGGCTTGGTCTAAGGTGGTTTGATTCAATCCTCTTCAATTGGAATCCTTTAAATGGAACTTTTCAAGACTTAAATCATTATATTTTCTAAAAATATGTGATTTTAGCAAAAATCAGGATCTCCCAAAAGTGTAAACCACTATTGTGGCAACACCCACTATTGATAAGAATGATAAGGAGATTGTTGATCTTTCTCTTGATCTTCATAATGGGGTGACTATCATTATAATTTGTGTTCCCTAAAAAAATGGAATTAGATTTAGTAGTTGATGATAATGAATGAGGTTGATCTTTATTCCATTTTAATGTATATTTGTTGTTTGATAGACTGAGAAATAATATGTATGTTTGTGTTAAGAAAATAAAAAATTTATATTGTAGTAAGGTTTACTCATCCTAATGCATATAATTAATTTTAGATATTTTTAGTTTTGATCTAGAACATAAATAGAGAACTTAATAGTTTGGTTTTGACCTTTGGAATTTAAATGGGTTTCAACAAGGATATCGGAGTTAAAATATTCATGAATTTAATGGGTTTCTTCAATAAATTCATGAATGTTTTAACTCTAATATTTTAAATTCATGGATATTTTAACTTTGATATCCCAATGAATAGTTAGTGCAACATGAAATTTTTAAATATGCACATTGGAGACTTCATTTTGTCTTGGTCTATGATCCCATTCCATAAGCTCCATACATAGAAACTCATTTTTTTAGGAAAAGAATGTAAATTTATTGCATCAAGGTGACACAACCTCATCAACCTCCTCCATAACCTTCCCACATTATTTTGACCCATGTTACCACTAGGGTCTACTCACCTTACTAAACCAATATTTTTGCATGCTCTTAGATGTTACATCAAGTGTATATGCTTAGCCTAATGGCATATGTACTTATGTGGGTGTTTATGGTCATTATGGGTCGCATCACCATTCTTCATTTATCTATACTAGGGACAATGCTACATACCTTAGATATCATACCCAATAGATGTGTTTACCATGCTTATTTTACTTTCTTATTACATAGTGCAATTATTATTTTTATTGCTTTGTATAATTTACATGCTCAAATTCTTAGCTTGATTTACTTTCATGTGTTATTTTTCTCACTCTAATTTGTTTCATCTAATGGATGCAACCAAGTAAACTGAGCACATTCTATTACTAGCACTCCTATATTGAAATTTTAGATAGTTACAAATTCTTACATAGAGATTCCTCATTGTGTCCAAATGAATCATCATCGTATGACATAGTAGCACCCAATATGGCGTGTCATCCTATGGTTGCTACATAGAGTGAAGCATTATACCACTTTCTATACAAGTGATATTTTTCTACTCCCACTCTCCCCCTCTTCCTCCCATGACTAACAACAGTAAATTTTCGTTAATTTTTATGATTATTGTTACGTATATGATAATGGCTACTCATTGCATATATTTTCTCTATTTTGTAGGTTCCCATGGATCACAAATGTGGAAGGATAATCACATGCTATCATTAGAGGGTTCCATCACTTTATATGGACTTGATATCCTTTTTGTGTCTAAATATTTATGTTACATGCATGCTTGTGAGTGCTCATTGATTCTTTAAGATACATACTCATGTTAAAATTCACATGCACCTCAAAGTGGGGTGCATACCCATGCCAATTCTCATTTAATTCATGGGTTCTTTTTGAGAGAAATGGATTAATACAATTACATATCAACAAATGGTGCAATCTTGTGTGAAGTTGGACTCATTCCCTAATCTTTTGTCTATCCCCATTTGCACACATTCTCATGCACTTGACTTGATCCCATTCATTCCTACATGTTTTCACATAAAATTTACATTTATTACATCCTCCATGTATGGACCTTCACTCCTCACACTAAATCTACAATTTCACTATCCTAATTCAATCCTGCAAGTGTAGGACCAGATCTAACCCTTGAACTTTTAAATTGGAAATGTAATTTTCAATTGACTCTTGTCCATTTCTTCCCCACCATGACTTGACTTGGTATATGTTTTGAATTAGTTATTGCCATGTACATGTAATTAAAGGCATTCAATATCCATTAATTTAGTATAAGAGAAAATCAAGCATCCATCAATCAAATATTCACATATCATTCTTGGAACACTTCAATTAGAGCATTAAGAGGGATCTAAGCTTATATTATCATTATATAACACTTGTACATGTTAGGATTGTTGTCCTCAATTGTTGCTTCAACTATAAAGGAAAATAATTTAGTGAATTAGAATATGAAAGTGCATAATGTTTCATATTAGATCTAGATACCACATGATCAATTTGTGTATATAGAATTAACCCAGATATCTAAATTTGATCCATAATGTAAGTTTACATATTTAAATTTTGAGATATAGACGAAGAAGAATCATTTTATTCTCGAGACATTAAAATAAGGTACTAAATTATACATATTCTCTTACGTAAACTCTAGAGCTATGTTCCTTCATCCCTTCATTTTTAATTTCCTGACATAGCATTTAATCATTCAATTATCATTCCCGCAACATAAAATTAATTGTTCAATTATCATTCCTACAACATAAAATTGATTCAGTCCAGATTAATTTAATAACAAAGATTAACATTAGAAAGATACAATTTTCCTTTGCACCCTCAAATACACCTAAAGAGTATACATCTTAAAATTAATTATAAAATTAAAATCTTTTTTTGGACTCAAATAAGAAAAGAAAAAACCCCTAAAAGAAAACTACACAGACACTACAAACTAGCTAAAACAACAACAACAACAGAAACCAACACAAGAGACTGAATGTCTAGAAACCACCAACAGCAGTTACAACTTCTTGTTTTCATCTACATACCAAAACAACTTTTAAAAACAATATCAACATTTATCATTTTAAACCACAACTACCTAATTTCGCCTTAACCACTTAAAAGATTCTTTTTCAATCCCTTTAGTCTGTGGAGTTTACTGAGTACTTGCCATACGAATATCAGCACAAGATAATGGAAATAAAGTAACCCCAAAAGCACCATAAGTCGTCAAGCACTAAGGGATTGAATCATGAAAAATCACATAAAGCCAACACAAACATACCACTTCACGTGCATTATTTTATTGTTGGTAACATAATATCAACTAGCACTTGCACCTACACGAGGTTCAAGGGAGACGCCGATAGGAAATAAAAAGAAAAACATAAATGAATTGTAATAACATATAATTGGTTACATAAAAATATATTTGTATACATGTATGCATTGTATACTATAAGTAGGTACATAATTTTGTTGGCATTGTTTTTTTTTGTACATTGAGATCCCTTTGAACAATTTGTGATGTGTATACCTCAGATGTTAGTCAATAGTTGCTAATGGACATTGTGATCCATGGGATGGAGATTGGAATTTCAAGGGTGATGCCATAACATAAATGAGTCAATGGAACACATCACGGGAGGCAATTCAAATTCTTGAAGATCGCCTTGAAAGGGAAATAAGTTCAAAGAAACAAAAAGTAAATGTGGATGGTGGCTGCAAGTCTTAGAGCAGATATTAGTCAATAGCTATAAAGTGGCAGACAAAAAAAAATGCCAAACTAAGCAAATGTATTTGAAACTAAGAATTATAACAAGCTTCTTTTGTACAAACATTTAATCCAGACTTTGTGAGTTCACAGTATATGCAGTATTTGCAGACAACGTATTAATCAACTATAACTCACTCCAATCGAGGCACCATGCCCACTGGCTTATTATACTTTGTTGAGTTTTATAGCTGCAATGCTGGAGTTTAGCATGTATTTGAGGGTATGGCTCTATACCCACATTAATCTTATCTTTTGTTGCTCGATGTAGCTCATTTGTGATCGTCGTTCTCTTAAAATAAGGGCAAGGGTGTACACTTTGTGGTGAGGGGTGGAGAACTTGAGGCCCTCTAATGATTTGAAATGGAGAGTGATTAGAGGAGATATATGTGTTTTCATAAGAGGAGGTGCAAAATCCCACCACCAATCTGCAACTTTGTTTCAACCTGACCCTTGTCGCTTATGCCTTGAAGAAAGGCAAGGAATTGTGGTTTTTGACTATCGCCCCATTCAATTGCATTGCAAATTTGATGAAAGCACATGAAAGTGTGAGACAAAGCTTATATATGTTGTCCCCATATGATATCGCATTGAGCTTGAGTGTAAGTGAGATGAGCATCTGAAACTTACTATTATATGTGATACATTGAGTTTTACTATTATAATATGTTGGCCCCACAAAAAAATTGCTTATATATATATATATTCCTTATTCACCTAACCTCCTCTTTTATTCACTTATTTATTTTCCTTTATTTTGAACTAAAAAAAACTATTTTATTTACTTTACAACATATTTAATTAAAAATAAAATAAAGATAATTAAAACTAAATACAAGTAATTTTATAAATCAACTAAAGTTTATTTCTTTCAAAATAGGGAGATATATGAATAAGGAAATATTAACCTGAGGCTTAAATACATATGGAATAAAAGGATAAATCAAACATACAAAAGTCTGAAGTATAACAACATATATGTATATATGTATATATATATATGTAAGGAAGTATATATGGTACATCACATAAGAACAAATTTGAGAATAAACAAGGCATCGACTTGGGGAAAGAAGACTTCAATTAGGGTTTAAATCAAAGTAAAGGTATTATCTAACCCTGTTGTTATTGAAATTGGGGAGATAAGGGAAAATTTAGGGCATTCCCAATTAGAGGACATTACAGTAGAACATTTAGACTCTTACTAATCTTCATAGTTGCATAGACGAGGCGACTAATTGAGGTAGTTGAAATTGTAAAATGTCCCCACAATGTGATTAGGGATGAGGGTTTGATTTTAAGCTACTCAAGAAAAGATAGCATCCAATAACTTAGAATAAATGTATGCCTAGGCCGACAAATAATTAGTTTATTATTTTCACAACATACGTCTTTTCAACCTTGTGCTTTTGAGTTTTGAGCAGTGTTTGAAATAAATAAATCCCTACTCCTTTGTCTCTCTCCTCTTCAGGTTGTGCCACTTTGTCCTTGCCGTGTCTTCCACCCTGTTTTATTTTCCTATTCAAATAGCATTTTTAGGATTTTATAGATACATCTACACATCCCCTTACTACAATATTCCAGTGTTTTCCATGGCCTCAAAAGGAATTGTTTATAACAGAGTTTTCTATAAAAGAAGGCCTGGGATATAATATCCATCATCGTTCATTCTCACCTCATTTCCAATGCTTTGAATTAAAAGGAAATGAAATTATCTATATCTAAAAATTAATAATTAATAATTAATAATCTCTTGCAACAACATAATATTTATTCTCAAAATTTTGCTCATATTTTCATAAGTAGATCTCTATTGCACACTTTCATACAATTTTGTAGAAAGAAGCAAACTAAAACACGTACAATACCATCTATTATTCAAAGTAGAAACCCAACACAAATTCAGCAAGACCGGTTCACTAACCTTCGACATCATCCTCTGAAATGCAATATCTTCGTCATCAACTTTATCTTTAGCTACCCTTCCCCATTTCTTCTCTGTCACCAAAAACGTAAAGATAAACCCTAACCACTCTCACTACATAACACCTGACATTAAAAAGGGAGGAAAGAGCTGGGGAAGGCAGGCAGAAAGAGGGCAAAGAAGGCAGAAAGAAGAGGGAAAGGGAATAGTATCGAGGGTCAAGGCATAACACTCGGCCTGTGCAAGGCTATTCTCTAAAGCAAACGCTAAATGATTACTTTGCTATTGAGGTTATGCTTACAATTGCTCCGTAAAATTAAGAAGGTGCAGTTAAAACTTACAAAATTTCGCATGCCCTAATGCTGGTGTGAACAAGCATCCTTGTTCATGAACTCATTGTCGACGGTGCCTTCCTTCCATGTGACCTTGATTCGGTGGTGAGGGGCAAAGCGGAGTGTCAGAACCTGCTGCGTAGGCTGTGAAGATGAAGGCGTTTCGCCTAATGTAAGCGTGGATTCTGGTTTAATCTATTCACAGTAAGTGAAAAGTTGTTCTAACAATATCCACGTTTTAGAGCTAGTGGATTCTGGAGATCGACACAAGATTTTTGCAGCCCTTTGAAACGAAATATCAAAAATATTGGTTGCGAGTTGAAAATTGTTTTCAGGCATCATTTTCTTTGATGGTCTCCCCATTCCCTGCTAAATAATACGCAGCAAAGCTCTTTTAACATTGGTTACAGTCTACACTTACTCGCCTTTGCCTTTTCATTTCTCCCCTGTTCGCTAACATTTTGTTCACAAATTGCAGGAGACTTCCCCTGAGATTGACCTGAGAACGTGCCAGTGCCCATTCTTCGATGAGCTGCACGCCCTCTTCACTGAGAAAACGGGAAAATAGAGTGATCAAGCCGAAGAAGGGGTGTGTGGGAAGAGGAAAAATAGAGGGCTTGTGAAAATAGCAGAGGAGTGGTCAGAGGAGGAGGGCGGGGATGGCGAGTGGGAAGAGGAGGAGGGAAGCCATCGTCAAGAAAATAACTTATTTTGCAGTAATAGATGGTTTTTGTGTTGCCAAAAAAGAGACATGGCTTCCAATTTGCTTCTTGAAATGAGAGGCAATGGTCACTTACCAGGTCGCTCCATTTTGAAAACTGTAATTTGTGTTCTTTGTGAAACAGGTCATGAAGATGAAGTGTTTGTGATTCCTCTTCACATATAAAATAAAAAGGAAGATTCAAAGAAAAACAAGACAATGACATAAACCTGTAGTTTGGTGAGATGTCTTCTTTTGGTGCAGGTAAACTCTTCTTGAATGCCTCTCTCAACGCAGCTTTCTGGAGTGGGAAATGAGAGTTCATGGCGGATCTACCAACTCGCCATGAACTCTCATGACACTTTGGAAGATGATGAAATTTGGCGGATATTAACAGCAAGGCATGTAAATATTGTGAAGACATAAATGAAATCTGTAAATCTGAATGCATTTAAAGCCATGATATTTTCCGTCATTATTAATAGGTAGAGTAAACGAGTGGAAAAAGGAGCTGCTGCAAGTTGCAAGATTCGAAAAGGGAGTGGAAAAACAAGCTGTTGCAAGTTACAAGCTTTTACCTTGAATCATGATTTGCTTTCAGCGATGGGATGGTTTTTGACGTACATGATTTCAAGCCCTGTGGACAGATATTCAGGGCTGTCAAATCCTGCGCTGGCGTGGAGAGGGCTGCAAATGGTATACCGGACAGTCAAACGGTATTCAGGGTGTGTGAGACAGGTATACTGGTTTGTGGACTGGTAAGTCCACAATAAAAGCCTATCAGCTGATTATGAGCACACCTTCCCTCAAAAAGAGATATTGTGGTCTTATCAATATCAGAAAATAGTCCATTCATTTTACGGTAAACTTCCTTTTCAATGCAACAACAATGCACCCACATCATTAAAAAATGATAAGAAAATGGAGGACTTTGATATAGTTGAAGTTATATTCTCAATATTGGCTGATGAACCTTATAAGTAACTCAACAACATAACAAACAATGCTATAATAAGGAGCCTGAATATTTCTTTTGTATTGCCAACTAAAAAGTGTAACCAACTATCCAGGAGATTGAGGAAACCCATGTAGCACAGCCAGCATATGCTCAGGTCTACCAGACATACACCTAGCAAAGGCACATACAATTAATAGGGCGGTATATACTGCATACAACATGTAATAAACATTGATTAGAATTTTTGCTTATATAGAACTACAGTAATCAATCATGGGAAAAGGTGGGCAATTTGAAGTAGGTGTGTATGGAGCTCCAGAGGTGAAGAGAAGAAAGGACTGTGATCAGTATCCATGCTTAGGACAATATCAGGAGGCCACAGTTTGATCATGGCCTCCTGTTTTTCTAGTAAAATTACTCTGTCCTGCAATGTTTTTATATAGACTCTTGGAACCTTCATGAATTCTTCCGACTCTTCATAAAATTTGGCAGTCTTCAATGCCAATGATGGTGCTGGTCTTATGAGGAGTGAAGCCAGAGCTGCATCCTGAAAATTTGAATATGTTATTGAACACCCATCAGTAATTTCACTTAAAAGTCATGCACAAGACAATGGGTAAAGAGATGGGCTACTGTGTTTTTTAGACAAACAAACAAGGAGGTTGTGGACATGTAAAAGTGATTTATACCTCAGGAGGGCTGAGTTGATAGAGGGTTTCTCTCTGGAATTCAGTGCTGATTTTTGAAGTTGTTGGGGGATGCTCTGGACCAAGACCGTGGTTGAATTCACACACTTTCTGCAAGTGTGAAACTCCCTGTAGAAAAAGTTTCAAGGGGTTAATACTCATCATTTTGATTAAATAGAGCTGTAGTCGGAAATTAAACCTTAGCTTCACTTTCTATAAATGAAAAGCAGATGGGCGAGTTCACATATCTCAATATGGTTTGTAAAATAACAAAACCAATTTTGTTCTCAATATTAATGTCGAAAGCTTCAAATCAACTGCTGCCTTTCTTAGTATGTACAGAATATCATAATTGACAGATCTTCCATGCTTATTAGCCTATATTCTTACACCATGTAGGTTTTACTATTCAGAATTTTAAGCTTATTAGCCTATATTCTTACACCATGTAGGTTTTACTATTCAGAATTTTAAGTTTTCACAAATTCACCACAATTTCTGGAGTATACCCAGAACAATTAGTTGATTTAATAACAATGTGATGATATTCATTTTCTCAGGCTACCAAGAATAATGAGAGGAAATTCCAACTCAAAAAGAAGCTTGTTCTCAATTTCTATGAAGCACAATTTACCCAACTGAAATGATCAAAGCAACTACGCCAAGAAACATAGTTTACATGAAACTATGCCAAAATCTTATAGGATATATTGAGATGCGCACAATTGGTCATGTATTGTTTAACCAAAATCTCAAGAAATCTGCTGTTCTCATCTATATGGTGTTAATATTGAATTGAATCTCCTGATTACCAAGAGAGTCTCTTATCTTTCTTCAAACAAAATAGATAAATATAGATACTTCCATCCAACCATCTATCTCTAAGATTTTGGTCTATGAAAATGCATATAAGCTACAATTCAGATATAGGAATGTTTCAATGTACAACAAACCAGCTGAAAATCTTGCTCTGAACAAAACCCCCTTGGCAGCAGTATGGCAGCAATATAAACTGCAACTGCAATCTTATAACCAAACACATGGATTGCATGGCTCAAGCTTAGCCCTCCGGCACTGTGACCAACTAGCACAACCTGACCAAATACATAAAATTAAAGCAACACCCATATCATCAATAGAGCTGATTTCACCACCTGTAGCAAACATGATCACAAATAGTTGTTCAGTAACAAACCTTATCAGAGTTGGATATCTGAGATAGAAAGTTCATAAGAGGTGCATCATAATCTTCAAAAGATGTGACAGCATCAGGATTGACAGGGTTGATGCCTGCCCCTGTAAGATCCAAGACAGTCACCTTATGCCCTGAGTTTTGTAGAAGATGAACAATTTTGTACCAACACCAAGCTCCATGGCCTGCACCATGTATCAGAACAAAGTGGAACTTGCCATGTTTATCATGACATCCATTTTCCATTGTCATTGGTTTATCATGGCACTCATTATCCGTCATAGTTTCTTTTGTTCTTCTCGTGTCGAGGATTTCAATTATATGATATCTGATTGTCTATTCAACTGATGTAAGAAGTGGGCAATACAGTTACTTCTTTAACTTTACGTGTCTGCTACGGCTTTTCTAGCTGTAATAACAACTCAGGAAAATTTTCCCAGATTTAATAAATCAATTGTCTTATTGTGTTGTCTCATTGTGGGTAAAGTTTATTGACTAATAGAAAATGAAAGGGAATTGATAATATAATCTGATATTTTTATATTAACATCTTTGACTTGGTTAGTGTAGTGCATTGGTGGTGGGGGACAGTTGTATATTGATAAGCATCATCAAATTTTCCAAGATTGAATGTATCCCAACAAATATGGAGATCCAATAAAATTGAGATGATTATGGATCTTTTGTGATGGGTGAAATTTCTAAGTAGATGTAATCAAGGATTATAATATTTAAGTACAAATAATTTCAAATCTATTTTTTAATTATGAAAATGTTTAAAAGTAGGCAATTTTTTAGTGTAATTTAGATTGAGCTAGAATTGATGGGAGGAGACTAATTGAAGGTTAAATGTAGTATGAGAGCCTTGTGTATGCATTATGTCACTAGGACCCTACTTATAGAAGTTCTTTAAGGAGTTGTCATAATAATCTCATGAGTATTATCAACAAATTATTTTGGTCAACAAGTTATTGATATAATTGGGACACACTACAACCACTTATAGGAGCCTTTTGAATTCTTGCTCTTATCAAATTATTTTGGTTAGCAAGTTCTTATTCTTAATTGAGACATATTACAATTAAGGGAGAGGGCTTGATGTTGGTGTAATCTAGTTTTAGAGGTATCCACAGATAAATTAGTATCGTATTAGGGTTGTAAAATGTTACTATGGATAGTCTAACTTGTTAGCAATACGATTCTTTATTTTCAAATACATTATGACATGTTTTCTTCCAACTACCTAAACTTTATTGAAAATTGTTAATAAAGTCATGTTTTACCCAAAAGTCATATGACTCTATGCATATACCGCTAGTTCTTGAATCCCACCACCTACAAGAAAGGCATTAAACACACAAAAAATTCATATTTTAATTGAAAACTACATGGAATGAATTAAGCTAATCTAAGTGTCACATTTAATTTTCATAGAAAGGACCTTGCAATACTAGAATTTGCATACTCTACAACTTCCTTATTACACCTTTGTGTCAATTTTAACTCTCAACCCATGTGTTTATTTAACCCCTTTTTCTTAGCCTATGCACACTCTAGCCATCAGTTTCCCCTTTCTAATAGTGATTCCATAACCTTGTTTAGACATCCTAAGTGTTTCATTCATTTGACTTTTATCCATATCCCATGTCATAATCTCACATTTAATTTCTCATTGATTTAGGCTCCTTTACACATTTTTCAAATATTAAAATGTTGTGCCTAGTCCCATCCTATTTGTAAACACCACCATTCCCCATCCTAAAACATGTTTTAACAAGCACAAAATTAATAAGCACGCATAGAACTAGATGCCCCCCTTTGAGCTTGAGATCCCCTAGGAAATTGAGCTAAATTTTTATTCATGGATATTACCCATAGTTTTCCACCTAATAGGACAACCAAGTAATTTTCTTCTCCCACCATAAGCTTAAAATATAAGATAATTATTTTCTAGGCTTTCCCACCTATTAAGTTATGTCTTTCTAATCTCAAAGCAAGATCTTTAAAATTGGTCACCTTTGCCTCATTTTAACATAGAAAAAGAGATTTTGAATTGGCCCTACAATTTCCTCTATATTTTTTCATGTATGACAACCCAACACTAATTTAAAATTCTTGAAGCTAGATTCATATCCAAATGATTTTAATTTTACCATTAGAAATTGTTGCAATGGGATCATTACAACTAGGTGAGGAATTACTATTCAAGACAGCTCTTACTACCTATTTCCTACACCCTTACAATCTTTTACTATCCATTTTTTATCGCTATTTTGATTCATTTTTCATCCCCCATTGCCTTTATTGATGCAATTGTCATAGTGTTAAGGAATTTCCACTTGATTTGTCCCAAACCCTTCATCAGTTGACACAATTGTTAGATTTAGAATTATAGACCTTCAAACACTCCTATACCATTTACTTTTATCCATGATGGACTCATTTCATCATATAGGTACATTTTCTATCCCTTTGTGAGTGCAAGCCATTGCCATACCAAATATCTATTAGAGATTCAAAATTAAGGTTTCCCACTCATATACCAATCCTATTTAATAGACTAAAACCCTTTTTGATTGAACATAAACTTTTTTCTGAAACCTTTCTCCCACTTCACATGTCTTGTTATGTTTCCAGAAACTATTTACCATGATGTTACAATTTTAAATGGCTATGTTGTGATTCAAACTTATTTTATTTCATGCATAAATATTATGACTAGTTTTTTGTTAATTTTTCAATGTGCTTCCATGCTTCAAATCCAAAAAGGGGACTAAATGAATAAAACACCCCTTTAAAGTTTGTTTTTGCAAGGTTTTCATTTAGATAACTAAGACTAAAAGTATTTTTAGATAAGTACATAGAGTTTCAAAAAAAGTGACAAAGAAACCCATGCTTTACATTTATTGTTTTAACCACCTCAAAAGTTATAAACCTTTGTCTAAGGTAGACAAAGTCACCCCAAGTAGATAATGTCATCAAGTTTGTTGCCAAGAGCAGACAAGGCCACCTCTTGTTGATTTTTAGATTTAATAATGAATATTTATTGAAAAAATTAAATCTCCCTAAAAGAATTAAAAAATTATGAAAGCATAAATCCAACTACATTCAAAATAAAAAATGAAATAGTTCTAATATATGTATTTCTAGATGATAAAACAGAGGAAATGAGTATATATGTAGAGGCTTTAGGATGCATAAGCCAAGATGACAAATGTCCAAAAATCCTTAGTGATCTAGAGAATCAACTCTACATGTAGGAGTAGTGGTGTCAAGAAGGAAACTTAATGAGGGAGAGGTGGCACATAACTACTATCAATTAAGGAGTTAAATGAGCTAGAGGTGGCATGTGCTCCCATCAATCAAGAAGATGACACATGTGCTCAATTATTTCCTAATTTATATAAGTAAATAAATATTAATTACCTAAGTAAACTTAAAGTAAGGTGCACCAAATGGTTAACAAAAAATATAAGGTGCACTAAATAATAATTATACCAACAACCCCCCTTAAGTGCAACTTAGGAAAGAAAAATGAGTCCCAACAAGACATACCATTTTTGGTACTCATATACAATCTAATGGAATCCCAAGGTACAAAAAATAGAAGTATGCCCAAAAAAAAGAAGAGAAAGTGAAAACCCATAGGGAAAAACTCTTTCCCAAGGAGGGATGTGGAAGGACTAGATAGTCCCCCCAAAAGTCATGGTGTCTCACACCCTAGAAGAACTTGAAGATGAATGCATATGCTATCTAAAAAGGGTCTAGTAAAAATATCTACAATCTACTCTAGGATAGTATTTAAGATTAATGATATGCTCCTATATAAGATATCAGTAATTTATATGAATCTCAATATGCTCCATTTATTGATGGTGAAAAAAAAATCTCGAGATAGAAATAGCACTTTGGTTGTGACAACAAATGATGGATGATAGTTGATAGGTGATGTAAAACTCTATCAAGACATGATGAATCCAAATGGCCTCTATAATAGCATTCATAGACCCCTATATTTTTTCTCTATAGATGGGAGAGAAATAGCATGTTACTTTTTTCTCAATCAACGTATAGGATTAGATCCAAGGTGAAATTTATAACCAAATGTAAACTTGCAATCCTCATAAAAATAGCCTATTCAAAATCCTACTAAGTTTGTATCTCAACCTACTGTATAGGGTATCTCAAATGAACTTATGTCCCTTGTACAAAGTGTAGTATATGTTTGGTAGCTTTCTAGTGAATCCCTTGAGGTTCTTGCATAAACCAAGAAACAATGCCAACATAAGAAATATTAAGATAATTGCAAGTGAGGTATATGAGACTCCCAAAAAGCTATTGATACAAGGTAGCATCAACAAGAGGATTCAAACAATGAGCCTCCAATTTGATTCTTGATAAAAAGGGCATTGGTGTGAGCTTACAAGTAGTATTCTAGAACCATGAGAGTAGATCAATAATATATTTGGGTTGACTAATACTTATCCCAAAATAAATTTGAGTGATCTTGATCTCAAGGAAGTAATGTAACAATCTCAAGTCTATCATAAAAAAATATTATGTAGATTTCAGGCCATATGGATCCAAGCATATATGAAGAAATTTTGGTGAGGATCAATTCATTGATATACAACACCAGTAGGAGAAATTTTTCATCTAACTCATAGAATTTAGACGATAGAGTCAAAGTGATATTGAGTGAAACCAAAGGAAAGAAGGAACAAATCCATCTTGGCATGCTCAACTTTAGGGGCTTATTTAAGACCATAGAGACACTTTCAAAGTCTACATACCAAGGAATAATCATGAAAGAACTCCTATGGTTGTGTCATATACATTTATTCTTGTAGATCACCATGAAGAAATGCACTGTGTATACATTTAATATATGGGACAAAGGTGAGTAGGGAAATGACTAGAGTGAGGTGGATGGAATTTATTTTGAAAGTGTATTCCTCCATAGTTGTCCCATTTAATGATACCCTTTTCTTCCTCAAATATTTATGGATCAAAGGCTTGATTTATGTATGTATGAGTTAAATCTTGATAATGTGACCAAGTCCTTCTAGTGTTTAATGGATTCCTAAGTAGCATGCCTATTGGTTTCAAGGTTTGGCATGCCCAAAGTGGATGAGTGACTAAGGTGGAAGCATGCCTATATGCTATAGAATATAGACTAGAAGGTGGAGTGGGAGGACGAGGTTCCTCTATCTATAAAAAAAATCACTATCTTCATGAAAGCCTTGTGTGTGGAATGAATGGTAGATGTCAATAGCATGGGAAGGTGTTTCCTCAAACTTGACACTTCTCATTTAATGATCAAATCACGAGTATTAAGATCCAAAAGATGATACCCTATATTAGGATAACCCAAAAATATGCAAGGTTTGATTTGTGGGTCTATTTCCTTGCATTTCTCTAAAGGTGTATGGGCTCAAGCTTGAGATCCAAAAACTCTTAAGTGCTTAGCTAATGGTTTATGACCACCCCAAGCCTCACTTGGTGGGATTCCTTCCAAAGATCTGTGGGGAATGTATTTTTATATGAAGTTAGCATAAATTATCGCCTCAACCTATTATTGTGTTGTGAATGATCAAGATTATATAATGTAGCTTGTAATTACCTTCCCCTTTACATCTTTGAGAAGTATGATCGGTTATTTAGCTTCACTATTTTCTTTGTGAATTTGGGTGTTGGAGTTTGTTCTTGTAAGTGTTGTGTTTGAACCACCCACATGTTTTGAGATGTGGTTACTTGATATGTCGATTGTTCATATTTTGTATATTTATATGCATGGTTTAATTTGAATTCTTTATTTCATAAATGCATGTAATTTTATTCATATTTGGCAAAATTCTATCATGATTCTAGGCCATTTAGATTCATTGATTTCTATATTGTATATGATGTTGAATTGTTTTGGGTGATTTTGATGTGATGTGATTATATATGTATTAAGCAAGTGCACTTGGCATGTGTGTTGAGTGGTTATAGGTATAGGGTTATTTCTCCACCTAGCTACACAGGTCTAAGTTACTCTCCAATGGTGATTATATTGGATATGTCACACTAAGTTGTCCCTTTTTACCAAACCCAATTGTACCTACTCTATGTACGATTTATGTTGTGTTTGACCAATATTCACCCAAATCCAAATTAGGAGTGATTTAAAAATGCATAATTGTCATGAAATACTAGTAAATATTTGATTCAACTTAATAGTTTAAAATTATAGATTTCTCATAAATGAAACTTTTAAGAATTAAATGATAGTTTAATTTCTTTTTTCGATCATAAAGAATACTCAATGAAGTGAAAGATTTTTTTGATCGAGTGTATTATTTTTGTGAAAAAAGGGAAAATATAATTAAGTTATTCTTTTTGGAAAATTTACTTTGGGGTTGGGAATGTTTATGCTCAATTTAATTGTGTTGATAAACAAATGTAAATGTAAATTTTTATGTTGAATGTTTATCTTTGCTTAAATTGCTCACTACTTAGGACATCGACACTTGCCCAGGACTACACCACTTGATCATGACTCCAATGCTAGGATTGCACTCCATCACTAGGAATGGACTTTAGCACCAAAATGGGATTCCAGCACCTAGGTGCTAGTGTCTTCCTTAGCTAGTGTCCTATCTATGCGCTAGTGTCCTATCTATGCGCTAGTGTCCTCTAGTGCTTGATTTCGTCGTTTCATCATTTGGTTGTGTCTTCCATCCATTTCTCAGAAAAAAAATTATATATGAAAGTTGTCCCCCATGACCTCCAAAGTCTTCCCATGTTGCCGTTTCATTGACGAGTGCAAACATGAAAACAATCCGTTCATTTTATGCTAAAATTCATTTTCAATGCAACAACAATGCACCCATATCATGGTTTTTAATATAGTTAGAAGTTATAATCTCATTATTGGCTGACGAACCTTATAAGTAACTCCACGATATAACAAACAATGTTATAATAAAGAGCCTGAATATTTCATTTGTATTGAACAATGCTGAACATAAACAGTTTTAAGTAGTTATTCTAAGTCCAAGAGGCTGGTTATCTATTTAATTCACCATCTGTATTGCCAACTAAAAAGTGTAACGAACTATTACTACTTACAATACAACCATCTGTGCAGGAGATTGGGGAAACCCATGTAGCACAGCCAGCATATGCTCAGGTCTACCAGACATACGCCTAACAAAGGCACATACCATCCGTAGGGTGGTATATACTGGATACAATATGTAACATACATAGATTAGAATTTTTTCTTATAAAGAACTACAGTAATCAATCATGGGAAAAGGTGGGCAATTTGAAGTAGGTGTGTATGGAGTTCCAGAGGTGAAGAGAAGAAAGGACTGTGATCAGTATCCATGCTTAGGACAATATCAGGAGGCCACAGTTTGATCATGGCCTCCTGTTTTTCTAGTAAAATTACTCTGTCCTGCAATGTTTTCATATAAACTCTTGGAACCTTCATGAATTCTTCCGACTCTTCATTAAATTTAGCTGTTTGGAATGCCAATAATGGTGCTGGTCTTATTAAGAGTGAAGCCAGAGCTGCATCCTGTTATTGAACATCCATGAGTAATTTTACTTAAAAGTAATGCACAAGGCAATAGGTAAAAAGACGGGCTACTGTGTTTTTCAGACAAACAAGCAAGGAGGTTTTAGACATGTAAATTTGATTTATACCTCAGGAGGGCTGAGTTGATAGAGGATTTCTCTTTGGAATTCTGTGCTGATTTTATAAGTTGTTGGAGGATGCTCTGGACCAAGACCGTGGTGGAATTCACTCACTTTCAGTAAGTCTGGAACTCCCTGCAGAGAAAAAGTTTAAGGGGTTAATACTCATCATTTTAATTAAATAGAACTGTAATCAGAAACGAAGCCTTAGCTTCACTTTCTAAAAATGAAAACCAGATGGCCGAATTCGCATATCTCAATATGATTTGTAAAATAACAAAACCAAATGAGTTCTCAACAACTGCTGCCTTGCTTAGGATGTACAGAATATCATAATTGACAGATCTTTCATTCCCATTAGCCTATATTCAACCACATCTAGGTTTTACTATTCAGAATTTTAAGTTTTCCCAGGTTCACCTCAATTTCCGAAATATACCCGGAACAATAAGTTGGTTTAATAGCAATGTAATGATATTCATTTTCCCAGGCTACTATGAGAGGAAATTCCAACTCAAAAAGAAGCTAATCAATTTCTATGAGGTACAATTTACCCAACTGAGATAATCAAAGCAACTCTGCCAAGAAACATAGTTTACATGAAACTATGCCGAAATCTTATGGGATATATTGAGGTGGGCACAATTGGGCATGTAATGTTTAATAAAAATCTCAATAAATTTGTTGTTCTCATCTATGTGGTGTTAATATTGAAATTAATCACCTGATTACCAAGCGAATCTCTATGTTTCTTTAAAGAAAATAGATAAATGCATATAAGCTACAATTCAGATATAGGAATGTTTCAATTTACAACTAACCAGCTGAGCATCTTGCTCTGAACAAAACCCATTTGGCAGCATTGTGGCAGCAATAAAAACTGCAACTGCAATCTTATAACCAAACACATGAATTGCATGGCTCAAGCTTAGTCCTCCGGCACTGTGACCAACTAGCACAACCTGACCAAATACATAAAATTAAAGGAACACCCATATCATCAATACAGCTAATATGACCACCTGTAGCAAACACGATCACAAATAGTTGTTCAGTCACAAACCTTTTCAGAGTTGGATATCTGAGAGAGAAAGTTCATAAGAGGTGCATCATAATCTTCAAAAGATGTGATAGTATCAGGATTGACAGGGTTGATGCCTGCCCCTGTAAGATCCAAGACAGTCACCTTATGCCCTGAGTTTTGTAGAAGATGAACAATTTTGTACCAACACCAAGCTCCATGGCCTGCACCATGTATCAGTACAAAGTGGAATTTGCCATGTTTATCATGGCATCCATTTTCCATTGTCATCGGTTTATCATGGCACTCATTATCCATTGTCATAGTTTCTGCTGTTCTTCTGGTCTCAAGTATTCCAATTGTATGATATCTTATTGTTTATTCAACAGATGTAAGAAGCGGGCAGGACAGTTACTTCTAGCTGTAATAACAACTCAGGAAAATTTTCCCAGATTTAATAAATCATTTGTCTTATTGTGGTGTCTCATTGTGGGTGAAGTTTATTGACTAATAGAGAATGAAAAGGACTTGATAATATACTCTGATATTTATATATTAACATCTTTGACATTAGTGTAGTGCATTGGCGGTGGGGGACAGTTGTATATTGATAAGCATCATCAAATTTTGCAAGACAAAAAAGCATGAAACATAAACCATTTATTTCATAACCACAATTAATAAATTACTTCACAAGATTCCAAATATTGGGCAAATTAAATGTATCCCAACAAATATGGAGATGAATATATCCAATAAAATTGAGATGATTATGGATCTTTTGTGATGGGTGAAATTTCAAAGTACATGTAATCAAGGATTATAATATATAAGTCTAAATAATTTTAAATCTATTTTCTAACTATGAAAATGTCTAAAAGTATGAATCTTAGTGTAATTTAGATTGACTTAGAAGTGATGGGAAGAGACTAATTGAACGAAGTGGTGGGAGGAGACTAATTGAAGGTGAAATGCACTATGAGAATTTGGTGTATGCATTATGTCACTAGGACCCCACAAATAGAAGTTCTATAAGGAGTTGTCATGATGATTTCATGAGTATTATACACAAATTACTTTGGTCAACAAGTTCTCAATTCTAATTGGGACACACTACAACCACTTATATAAGTCTTTTGAATTCTTGCTCTTAACAAATTATTTTGGTTAGCAAGTTCTTATTCATAATTGAGACATATTGCAATTAAGGGAGAGGGCTCGATGGTGATGAAATCTAGTTTTAGAGGTGTCCACAAATAAACTAGTATCATACTAGGGTCGTAAAATGTTACTATGGATAGTCTAACTTGTTAACAATGTGATTCTTTATTTCCAAATGCATTCTTACATGTTTTTGTCCAACTACCTAATCTTTATTAATTTTTTTTTATTGAATTCATGTTTTACACAAAAGTCTTATGATTCGATGCATATATTGGGGTGATATCACAATAGTGTCTCACTTTGGGGATATCATGATTTTTGCCTAAAATCACTTTGAGAAAAACTAATGATTTAAGCCTTGATAGGTTCCATCTAAAGGGTTTTAATTGAAGAGGGTTAGATAAAACACCCTTTTATCAAACCCCCTTGGATAGAACCCCTCTAGTATTAAATCATACCCACAATGGAGTCTCCTTCGCACCTATCAAAATGTTGGGAAAAAAAAGGAACTTTTTCTTTAGAGGGATTAAATAAAGTCATTTAGAAATTATATTTTTCAAGATAGTAGCCCTCTAAAGGATCTTTCCAACAACTATAGTTTTTATATGTTTTCATTTTATCGTGTATTTAATTTTTAATGAACATAGATTTTTCACCAAACATCAAGTTCTTCGTTCTATAGAGGTGGAAAAATAGTAACTATTGTAAAAAAATTATCTCCTTATTTTACCAAAAAAAAGGATTTTGATATATACACAACAAGTTATGTTTGACGGCATACACCTATGTCCAAATTATAGTTATGGTGACTTAAAAAATTAATTAAAAAAAATGTATCAAAAAATTATGAAAAATATCCTACCCTAGATATTGATGTTAAGAATATATATTTTTAAAATTAGAATTTAATCCTTTCTAAAAAAAATTTATGTTTGATGACATAAACGTTATTTTTTGAAAATGTTGTTTACTGTTTAAAACTAGTTATTAAAGGAGATGTTGAAATATTCATGATTTATTTCAAAAATAAAAATAAAAATATATATTTAGAATCTACATACAAATTGCCACAAATCACTAGTTCACATCATCTTCAAATTCTTAATGATTTAGCTGCTATAGGTCTCAAAAGGTGAAAATTTAGTTAAAAATGTTGATATAAATGTCCATCTTGGCCAAAAAGCGAGACACAATATTGTGATTTCACCTACTGCTTGTTCTTAAATCTCGCCACCTACAAGAAAGGCATTAAACACACAAAAAGAATTCATATTTTCATTGAAAACTACATGGAGTGAATTAAACTAATCTAAGTGTCACATTTAACATAAAGAGGACCCTATAATAGTAGAATTTGCATACCCTACAACTTTCATATTAGACCTTTGTGTCTATTTTAAATCTCATCCCATGTGTTGTTTTAACCCCTTTTCCCTAGCCTATGCACACTCTAGCCACCCATGTACCCTTTCTAATGTTGATCCCATAGCCTTGTTTATACATCTTAACTGTTCTTGGCATCATTTAATTTTTATCCCTATCCGGTTTCATAATCCCATGTATTTAATTTATCATTGATTTAGACCACTTTACTCATTCTCCAAACATTAAAATGTTGTTTCTAGTCCCATCCTATGTGTAAACATCACTTTTACCCATACTAAAACATGCATTAACAAGCAAAAAAAATTTATCCATGAATATTAACCACAATTTTCCACCTAATAGGACAACCAAGTCATTTTCTTCTCCCACTATAAGCTTCAAAACTAAGATAATCATTTTCTAGGGCTTCTCACCTACTAAATTTTCTCTTTCTAATCTCAAAGCAAGCTCTTTAAAATTGGTCACCTTTGCCTCATTTTAACATAGACTATTTGTCTTGTTATTTTTTCATAAACTATTTACCATGATGTTGCAATTTTTAATGGCTATGTTGTGATTCAAACTTATTTCATTTCATATAAAAAAATTATGACTAGTTGTTTATTATTTTTTAATGTGGACCCACTCTTGAAAGCCCAAGAGGGGATGAAATGAAGTAAACTCCCCTTTAAAGTTTTTTGCAAGGTTTTCATTAGAAAAATTTAGTTCTACAAGTTTTTTTATATAAGTACATAGAATTTCAAAAGAATTGACAAAGATAATTATGCTTCAAATTTATTGGTTTAGCCTCCTCAAAATTCATAAACCTTTGTCTAAGGTAGATAAAGTCACCTCAAGTAGATAATGTTATCATATTTGTTGTCAAGAGTAGACAAGGCCACCTCTTCTTAATTGTGTTTGAGTTAAAATTAATAATTATTGAAAAATTAAATCTCCCTAAAAAAATGATAGCATAATTCAACTACATTTAAAATTAAAAAAATGAAAATTATAATATAAGCATTTCTAGATGATAAAACAAAGAAAATGAGTATATATGTGTAGGCTTTAGGATGCATAAAACAAGATGTCAACTCTCCCAAAAATCCTTAGTGATCTAGAAAATAAACTCTACATGTAGGAGTAGTGGTGTCAAGAAGGAAACTTGATGAGGGAGAGGTGGAACATAACTAATATCAGTTAAAAATTTGAATGAGATAGAGGCCGTATGTGCTCTCATCAATCAAGAATATGACACGTGCTCAATTATTTCCTAATTTATATAACTAAATAAATATTAATCACCTAAGTAAACTTAATAAAAGGAACACTAAATTTAAAAATTTACACCAACCCCCTTAAGTGCAACTTAGGAAAGACAAATGAGTCCCAATAAGACAAGCCATGTTTGGTACTCATATATAGTATATAATAGAATCCCAACATACAAAAATAGATAGTGTACTAAAAAACAAAAAGAGAAAGAGAAAACCCATAGGGAAAAACTCCGTCCTAAGGGAAGTGGAAAGACTAGATAGTCCCTCCAAAAGTGATGGTGTCTTTCACCCCTATAAGAGCTTAAAGATGAACACATGTGCTACTTAGAAAGGGTATAGTGAAACTATCTACAATATACTAAAGAATAATATTGAAGATTATTTATATGCTCCTATATAAGATGTTAGATGTAATGTATATGAATATCAATATGTTTCTTTTGTTGATGGTAAAAATAATTTCTTGAGATTACAAAAGCACTTTGGTTGTGACAAAAAATGATGGATGGTAGTTGATAGGTGATTTCAAACTTTGTAAGGATGTGAAGAACCCAAATGGCCTCCATAATCTCATTCATAGCCCCCTATATTTTCTCTATAGATGAGAGATAATAGAATGCTACATTTTTCTCAATCAACATATAGGATTGGATCGAAGGTGAAAGTTATAACCAAATTTAAACTTATAATCCTCATAATTAACTTCCAAGTAAAAATATATGTACCCTACTAAGCTTGTAGCTCAACCTATTGTATATTAATCTATCCCAAATGAGTGTGTCCCTTGTACAAAGTATAATATATGTTTCGTATATTTCTAGTGAATCCCACTAGGTTCTTGCATAAAGCAAGAGACCATGCCAACAACATAATAGAATTCAAGAGGAGTTTGAGTGGGGTATATGAGATTCCCCATAAGTTATTGATATAAGGTAGCATCAAAAAGAGGAGTCAAATAATAAGCCATTTGGAACTATGAGATTAGATCAATAACATATTTGGAACTATGAGATTATATCAATAACATATTTGGGTTGAGTAATAATTATCCTCTGATAAATTTGAGTGATCTTGATCTCAAGGAAGTAATGTGACAATCCCAACTCTATCATATAAAATCTATTATGCAGAGAAGACTATATGGAGCCAAGCATAGATGAATAAATTATGGTGAGGATCAGTTCATTGATATGCAATACCAATAAGATAAGTTGTTCACATTGCCATAAAATTTGGATAATAGAGTTGGAGTGACATGAAGTGAAACGGAAAGAAGGAATAATTATATCTTGGTATACCAAGCCCTAGCGGCTTATTTAAGACCATAGAGGGACTTTCAAATTATACATACCAAGGAAGAACCATGAATGAACCCCTTTGGTTGTTTCATATACATTTCTTCTTGTACATCACCCTTAATAAAATGTACTATTTATATCAATCTAATATACGGGTCAAAGGTGAGTAGGACAATTGCTAGAGTGAGGTGGATGGATTTTGTTTTGGAAATAGGTAGAAATTTCCTAGTATAACCTATATCATGTAATTGTAAGAATCCTATAATGATAAGTCATGCTTTCCATTTTTTGATGCTTCCATATGTTTCATACTTGGTTTGGAACATCCATTTTCATTGAGCCATTTCTCTTCCAAGAGGAAGTGGGACTAGATCCTAAATGTGTTTATTAATAAATGAAGTGTATTCTTCATCCATAGTTATCTCATTTAATGAATTTTAAGTTTTCCCAAATTCACCGCAATTTTTGGAATATTCCCAAAATAATTAGTTTGTTTAATAGCAATGTAGTGTATTCATTTTCTTGGGCTACTAAGAATTATGAGAGGAAATTCCACCTAAAAAAGGATCTTGTTCTCAATTTCTATGAAGTACAATTTACCCAACTAAGACAATCAAAGCAACTCCCCCAAGAAACATAGTTTACATGAAACTATGCCAAAATATTATAGGATATATTGAGGTGGGCACAATTGGTCATGTCATAGTTGGAAAACTTGACTCAACAAAAAACTCACCAAGCCCAAAATTGACAAGTCAACAAAAACTCAGAGAATACTCAACAAAAACTTGGCAAAAATTGAGTATTTTTTTGATTTTTTTTGTGGTTTGCATTTTCACAAAAACTCACAAATTTTTGGAGAGTACTCATCAAAAGCTCAGCGATTTTTTGTGAAAACTCGTGAAAAAAAAATCTGAGTTAAAAGTAAAAAAAAAATCGTTTGAAAAAAAAACTTGTGAGTTTTCTTAGACTCACTAAAAACTCGAGAGTCTGCCAACTTAAATTTGTTCTTTTCATCTATGTGGTGTTATATTGAATT
This sequence comes from Sequoia sempervirens, assembly GCA_007258455.2. Lineage (NCBI taxonomy): Eukaryota > Viridiplantae > Streptophyta > Pinopsida > Cupressales > Cupressaceae > Sequoia > Sequoia sempervirens. The sequence goes on from VDFB02258464.1 coordinate 44,158, forward strand.
GAATCACCTGATTACCAAGTGAGTCTCTATGTTTCTTTAAACAAAGTAGATAAATATAGATGTTGCTATCCAAACATCTATCTCTAGAATTTTGCTTTATGAAAATGCATATAAGCTAGAATTGAGATATAGGAATGTTTCAATGTACAATAAACTAGCTGAAGATCTTGCTCTAAACAAATCCCAATTGGCAGCATTGTAGTAGCAATATAATCTACAACTGCAATCTTATAACCAAACACATGGATTGTATGGCTCAAGCTTAGCCCTCTGACACTGTGACCAACTAGCACAACCTGACCAAATACATAAAATTAAAGCAAACACCCATATCATCAATACAGTTGATTTGACCATCTGTAGCAAACATGATCACAAACAGTTGTTCAGTCACAAACCTTTTCAGAGTTGGATATCTGCGATAGAAAGTTCATAAGAGGTGCATCATAATCTTCAAAAGATGTGATAGAATCAGGATCGACAGGGTTGATGCCTGCCCCTGTAAGATCCAAGACAGTCACCTTATGACCTGAGTTTTGTAGAAGATGAACAATTTTGTACCAACACCAAGCTCCATGGCCTGCACCATGTATCATGGCATCCATTTTCCATTGTCATTGGTTTATCATGGCACTCATTATCCATAGTTTCTTTTGTTCTTCTCGTGTCGAGGATTTCAATTGTATAATATCTTATTGTTTATTCAACAGATGTAAGAAGCAGGCAGTACAGTATTCTTACAGTTACTTCTTTAATTTTACATATGTCTGCTATGGCTTTTCTAGCTGTAATCACAACTCAGGAAAATTTTCCCAGATTTAATAAATCAAAAGTTCTGTCTTATCGTAGGTGAAGTTATTTTTGACTGATAGAGAATGAAAGGGATCTGATAATATAATCTGATATTTTTATATTAACATCTTTGACTTGGTTATGTAGTGCATTGTTGGTAGTGGACAGTTGTATATTGATAAGCATCATCAAATTTTCCAAGACAAATACGGATGAAACGTGAACCATTATTTCATAACCACAACTAATATATTAGTTCACAAGATTCCAATTATGGGGCAAATTGAATGTATCCAAACAAATGTGGAGATGAATATATTGATTATGGATCTTTTGTGTTCGGTGAAATTTCAAGTAGTACAAATAATTTCAAATCTATTTTCAATTATGAAAATATTTAAAACATTAAGATTGACTAAGTGAGTGGAGGAGATTAATTGAAGATGAAATGCATTATGAGAGTCTTATATGCGCATTATGTCACTAGACTCCGCTTATAAGAGTTCTTTGAGGAGATGTCATAATGATCTCATGAGTATTCTTAGCAAATTACTTTGGTCAACTTAAGTTCTTAGTTCTAATTGGGACACACTACAACCACTTATAGAAGTATTTTGAGTTCTTTCCATAGTGATTTTATGGCCACTCTTATCAAATTAATTTGGTTAAAATTTTCTAAGACATATTACAATTAGAGGAGAGGACTTGATGGTGGTGTAATCCAGTTTTAGAGGCATTCAAAGATAAATTTGTATCATGTTAGGGTCTTAAAATGTCACTATGGATAATCTAACTTGTTAGCAATATGTTTTTCTCATTTTCAAATATATTATAACATATTTTATTTAACCCATTTTTCCTAGCCTATGCACACTCTAACCACTCATATCCCCTTTCTAATGTTCATCCCATATCCTTGTTTAGACATCCTAAGTGTTCCCATTCATTTCATTTTTATCCATATCCCTATCATAATCCCATATTTATTTTCTCATTGATTTAGTTGTCTTTACTCATTTGTCAAACATTGAAATGTTGTGCCTAGTCTCATCCTATGTGTAAACACCACCTTGACCCATCCTAAAATATATCTCAACAAGAATAAAATTAGTAAGGACACATACCACTAGATGTACCCCTTTGAGCTTGAGATCCCCTACGAAATTGAGCTAAATTTTCATTCATGGGCATTGCCCACAATTTGCCACCCATAGGACAACCAAGTATTTTTCTTCTCCCACCATAAGCTTCAAATTTAATATAATTATTTTCTATGGCTTCCCACCTACTAAGTTTTTCCTTTCTAATCTCAAAGCAAGCTCTTTAAAATTGGTAGTGTTTGCCTCATTTTAACATAGAAAAAGAGATTTTGAATTGGTCATAGGGTTTCTACTATTTTTCTCTTGTATGACACCCCGACAATACATTAAAAATTCTACGAGTAAGCTAGATTCATGTCCAAATTATTTTTATTTTTCAAATTGAAAATTGTTGCAATAGGATCATTATAACTATGTGGCTAGTTTCCAAGGATCTCAACTAGGTGAGGAATTACTATTTAATTTTTTCCATCAGAATGGAATTATTTTTCTATTTTTTTAGAGAGCTCTTATTACCTATTTCCCACACCCTTACAAGCCTTTACCATCTAATTTATATCAATATTTTGATTCATTTTTCTATCTCCCCATTGCCTTCATTGATGCAATTGTCATAGTGTTAAGCAATTTCCACTTGATTTTTCCCAAACCCTTCATCAACCCACTTTGTTCTTTAGAATTATAGACCTTCAAACCCCCCTCCACCATTTCATTTTATCCATTATGGGTTAATTTCATCATTTAGGTGCATTTTATAATGACCCTTTGTGAGTGTAGGCCCTTTTATACCACCTTTTGAAGTTGTAAGCCAATTTCATAATAAATATCCACTAGAATGCTTCAAAATTAAGGTTTCCCAATCTTATATCAATCTTATTTAACACACTAAAACCATTTTTTAGTGAACATAACTTTTTTTGCACAAACCTTTCTCCCACTTAACTTGTCTTGTGTTTTTATAAACCATTTACCATGATGTTACAAGTTTTAATGGCTATGTTGGGATTCAAACTTATTTAATTTTATATATGAATATTATGACTAGTTATTTATTAGTTTTTCAATGTGGATCCATGCCTGAAAGTCCAAATGGGGACTAAATCAAGAAAACTCCCCCTTAAAGTTTATTTTTGCAAGGTTTCCATTTAGAAAAGTTTGATTGCAAGTATTTTTAGGTAAATACATAAAGTTTCAAAAAAAATGACAAAGAAAACTATGATTTAAACTTATTGGTTTAGCCTCCTCAAAAGTTATAAACCTCTATCTAATGTAGAAAAGGTCACCCTAGGTAGATAATGCCATCATATTTGTTGTCAAGAGAAAACAAGGCCACCTCTTGTTGATTTTGTTAGATTTTGTGGACACATAAAAATGACTAATGCATTTTCATCTTCTCATCTTATCATTATCCTCATCAATTCTTCTATATATTTTAATTGAATAACTTTTAATCATTTAATTAAGAAAATATCCCCTCTTTTCATTTATAATAATTAAATTTAATTATTTAATTATCTTAATCAAGTTTTATCATGTATCTACATTAATTAAATAACTTTTACTTATCTAATTAATTTAACATTTGTCATTTTCTCTCCAACATAAAAAAAATCAAATTATATTTGGTCCAATATAATTAAATAATATTCAAAAATTATTTAATTAGCTATCACTCCTCTTAATAATTAAATAATTTTAAATAATTTATTTAAATTTAAATTATCTTTCCCTACAAAATAAATAAATAAAATTAATGTTTAATTTATTTTTCCAAATATATTTATAAATTACTAAATAAACTATATAATTCTTTCAACTATCCCAATTCATCAATCCAATTCATTTAATTCATATTTTAGCTCATACCCTATCTCAATTTTTCTTATCCATTGATCTTTCTAATTAATCTCCATCGTTGATCAAATATCAAGTGAAGCATATAAGTACAAACCCTTCATTCACACATTATCTCCTAGAGCAAGCTCTTGAATCGTTAGCTAGTTATCATTATCATTATCGAGCACTATCATTATCTTGGCAAGTTGATATAACTATCTTTTATCATTTTGGCTATCCTATCTATTTATCTAGCTATCTTTGATCATTGCAATTTCATGCTATCATAGTATCATTGTGCTATCATAGTTATGCTATTTTGAAGAGAAACTCATATGTCAAGAATTCAAGCTACTATAAAAAAATAATGGATAAAATCAAGGTCTATTCTATGGTATAATTTTCCATTATTTCAATTTATGCATAAATATTGAGCTTTATTGAGTGGTTTTTTAGTGTGAATTTGGTAATTTCATTGTATTTTTCTATTTTACATCATTCACATTTTTATTATCCACATATTTAATAATGAATAATTATTTAAAAATTAAATCTCCTTAAGATAAATATATATATATGATAGCATAAATTCAACTACATTTAAAACAAAAAATGAAATAATTTTAATATATGTATTTATAGATGATAAAATGAAGGAAATGGGTATATATGTATAGGATTTAGGATGCATTAGAAAAGATGACAAGCTTTTCAAAAATCAATCTGGAGAATCAAATTTGCATGTAGTAGTGGTTTCAAGAAGGAAATTTGATGAAGGAGAGGTAGCACATAACTAAGTTATCATTTAAGGATTTGAATGAGGTAGAGGTGGCATGTGCTCCCATCAATCAAGAATATGACATATGTGCTCAATTATTTCCTAATTTATATAAGTCAATAAATATTAACTATCTAAGTAAAATTAATATATGGTGCACTAAATAAAAAATTACACCAACAAACCCCCCTTAAGTGTAACTTAGGAAAGAAAAATGATTCCCAACAAGACAAGCCTTGTTTATATAATCCTAATATACAAAAAGTAGATGATGCACCCCCAAAAATAAGAGAGATAAAATCCTCAGGGAAAAACTCTATCCCAAGGAGGGAAGTGGGAGGACTAAATATAGAAAATTGGTAGAAAATTGGAGAGAATAAAACATTGATATTATATTTTCTACGTTGAAAAATATGGATCCAAAGATCCTTAAATACATATATGGATAGATGTGTCTCTTACATGAGACATGACTCTTCGTAGCTAAATAAAGTTTATATTTTAACACCCCCCATAAACTTTATTTATCACACAACTTAACAAGATGATGGGGGCCACCTATAACAAATAGGTTTATTAGCTGCCCATGTACAAATGAAGAATATTTAACACAAATGCCTTCTTGAAAGTATACAAAATTATCCTTCTTTTGAATAGCCTTGATTACTTTTGTCCATCATTTTCCATAGTAA
>VDFB02258465.1:0-24719 GCA_007258455.2 Sequoia sempervirens
ATAATGCCTACATTATGAAGCAAATCTTTGAGGTATTAAGAAGTGTTGAGAAGAAGAAAGCTAATCAAGGGCCTAATGGCAATAAGAAGAAATCTTATCATTGGCGTAATGGCAATGAGATGAATCATCTCCCTAGGGCATTCCTATGATACTGTGCGGGGATATCAAATACAATGGCGTGGATTTTGAGAGAGCACCACATAGAAGCAGTATTCTTGATAAAGATCTCATAGATTATAAGCTGAGCAGTGCTGTTTATCGAATTGGTGAAACAACAAGACCTTTTCAACAAATGTTTTACTCAGTGTGACTGTAAAAATCTCTGTTGTATGTTGGCGTTTAAATTCGCACCTCTGGTATGCGTATTTGAAACGGACAGCTATGCACAGATAAACTGCTCTTCAAATTAGGAGGGGAAGCTCCCTCTTGCTGATGGTATTCAAGAAAGTAAACTAAAACTAAGTTGCCTATCTTTGTGATCAGCTAGAGCACAAGGTTTATAAAACACAAACGCCGCAGCTGAGATTTTCTTATTTAAGAATTTCAACTACGACTAACTTAAACTAAAGACGTTTCTAACTTCTCAAGTAATAAGCAGAGCAAGAGAAACTAGAAATGAACAAGGTAGATTTTCTGACAAAATACTTCGATAAACTCTTTCTCAACAAACATCTACACACTTCAATGTAAGCTGAAATCGAGATCATAAAAGCATAACACAAATAACGGAAATCTGAGATTTTGGATCAAGGCAAAGGAGGCTCGTGATTTTATTACTCAAACTTTTGGAACAAAGCTCACTTCTAACATGCCTGGAACAAGAAATTGCAGCTAAAGAGGCTTGCAATCTTGCTCTTACACAATAGAAACAACAATCACACTAACTCCTTGTTGGCTAAAGAGGCTCAACAATTTGCTATCACAACACAATGAACGACACTTGAATAACAAATAGAGGGCAAAATAGGCTCAGCGTTTTGTTATCACTAGCATGGCTCAAGAAACTAATGAGCAAAGGCTCTTATTTATAGACAAGCAGAGGAGTAGGGAACCCTAAAATCTCCTTGCTTTCACAATCTAGGGCTTAATCAACAAGCAAGCTTTATTACTAAATCTAGAAAGAAGATAACATCTAAAACCCTAGAAAGCAGAAAAAGCAGGAAACGCCAACTATTACATCTTATCTTCTTTCTATCCTCAAAGAATGGATAAGGATCATTCCAAGAATAGAAAGAAAGCTTCTAGAAGAAAGCTGCTTTAAAGCTTGATCACATCCGCTAGGAAATTAGAAACAGTGTCCCGGTTCGGTGCATCTATGCCAACTAAGGCAATATTCTGATTCTCCAAGATCTCTTCGCCCTTAGAGAATCTTTCACTTCTTCAACTGTTTCATGAGTTCTATTCTTGCAAAACATCGCTGCCCAAAAAGATGACTCACTAATTGATAACTTGGCGGCTCTGCAACTTTATGCTTCTGACACCTCTCTTGATTTCTATCAGAAGAGTATTGCAACACTCTTTTCCGATACCTTTCCTCTTTCTCATATCACACCTTCTCTCGTTCTTCAGCTGAGATGATGAAGTTTTAACATAGCGCTGATTTGATCTTAAACTCGACGGGAGTGTACTCCATATTGAAAACCTTGAAGAATGACTGTAAACTCGCCTATGATCAGACAAGTCTTGAGCAACTTTCTATTTTTAGAATGCTGGTTTTTCGTCTTCAAACGGACAAATTTTTGGAATTTTTTCTGAGATATGGGTTTTGCTCATAACTTCGTTGCAAGACAACCTAGATCATCCGTTTTTGAAAATCTTGAATTTTGACTGAAAAACAGCAAACCCTAATTTCTTCAATTTTTCACCGAAAAAGCTGGCACTTGGGTTTTGTTCAGAAAACAATTTGGAATGAACCCAATTGATCAGATATGAAAAACACTGATGGCTGATCGAAAAAGCAGCCAACCCTAGAATTTGAAATTTTCATGAAAAAGCTGTAATATGGGTTTTCTCCAGAAGACTGTTTTGAGAGGACCCAGATGATCCAAATTTGCAAACCCTGAAGATTTCACTGACATGCAAATAAAAAGCAGCTGCTGCAACTTGATGAAAATTTCTTGAAAAACGTTCAGAAGAACGAGTTGAGTAGACCCAGAAGGCTGAAAATTGAAATCTTTGATCTTCTCCTTCAAAAATTTGATTTTCTGGATGACAAAGCTTGAAAAAGCAAGGGTTTATGCTTGCTGGTCTGAAAAATCTGATATAAAACCAGCAACTATGGATTCTTGAATCACAAAAATTCTTCAGACTTGCTGCTCCAACTTTCTCCCTTGAAGGCTACCTGCAAAAATAATGAAAATAACATAAAAGAAAGATGTTAAATAGACTTATGGTTTTGTTTTTGCTTTGCTTTCTTTTGCTTTTATCTCCAAAACCCTAAATCTCAGTCCCTTGAATTTGGACGCCATCCTTCTCCTCTTGCAAATTTTGAAAATTTGAAAATTCTTAAAAATTCTCTAAGGCATGAAGCTTTGGGCGCCTTTCTCCAAGAGGGGCGCTTATTTTCACCAGTGTTAGTCAAAATTTTGGCATTTTCAACTTTCCTTTATTTTGACATGCTACTTCGCCTCTGATTTCCCGTTGGCAAATTGATCCGACAGGCGAGCTGAAGGTTTCATGGCGGAGCTTGACTGATTCTAAGAAAGAAGTTTTGGAGTCACCTCTGGCTAAAAACGTGATCTTGACCTTCAAATTCATAGGAGCCTTTTCCTTCGAGGGGCTCCGAACTTTCACAGTGTTAGTCATTTTTGCACGATTTTCAAGTTCTTCATATCCCTTTGATCTTCTGATGAATTCTCTGTTCCCGGGGCTACGCTGATCCGATTGACTGGCTGACAAGCTCACTGGATAGCTTAGCTGAAATCAACGAGATGATCTTGGAGACTGCGTTAGTGAATTCCATCATCTTAGAGCTCAAAAGTTTGGGCGCCCTTCTTCACCAGGGGCGCCCATGTTTACCAGACTTAGAATTATTTTCATTTTCATCACCTTTAATCTTCTTCAGATGATCTCGTCAGATCTAGAGTTCTAGGCGTCGGATTGACTGATGGTTGGGCTTGTTACGAAGCTGACGAAGAACGAGAAGGGGTCTTCTGGAAGAGATTTTGTTGGAAAGTGAAATTTGACCCCTCAAAAGTTTGGGCGCCCTTCTTGACTGGGGGCGCCTATTTTATCCATACTTAGTCAAATTTTCAATTTTCTGTTGCTTGCTTCTGAATCTTTGTTCTTAACCTTCGTCGGGCCCTCTGTTCGGTGCTTCAGATTTGGCGACTACGACCTCCGATAGGCGTGCTGAGTATCTCGTTTGAAAGCTGGATTAACCGTGAAGAGATCATATAAGACACTCATCTACAAATTCATCTAACAGACCCCTTGAAAACTTGGGCGCCCTTCTTCACCAGGGGCGCCCAAAATCTCAACACTTAGTCAATCTTTGGTCATTTTCAACTTTTTCATTTTGTCTTCTGTGTGAATCTCCCCTGTTCGTCGTTGAATCCTGATTGACTGAATAATCCATTGACTGCACCGTCGGACTCGCTGCGGAACTAGCAGAGTACTGAAAAACTTTGATTGGAGATGTAAACCCTAATTCTTTCATCTGGTGCCCTAAAAAGATGGGCGCCCTTTCTTGACTGGGGCGCCCAAGTCTAGCAGTGTTAGAAACTTTTCAACATTTTTCACTTTCTTCCTCGTTCTTCGTGACTGCTTGCCAACTCGCCTTCTGATGAATGCTTTGAACGTTGAATCTGACACCTGGCAGTCGGCTGACCTTCATTGATGACCTCAGAGCTCCTGATATGCTTCTGAAAAAGCAGAATAGACCCAGTAGGGCAAAACTGATTATTTTGAGATTCTGACTGCACTAGCCTGATATGGATGTAATTTGAGCCAATCAAAATCAGTTTGGACCCTGATGGACCAACTTCCTATTTTTAGAAATTTTCTATTTTTAGAAAATTTCGCCGGTATTCGTTTCGAAAGTGTAATGTCCCCATTCTTTCACGAGCATCAGAGTTGGTGGATTAGCCGATTATGTCGACCCTCATAGGCTAAGGGTTCTGGTTAGAGGGTCACCTGTCCGGGCACCTGGTCGGAAAATTGCTTATTTGGTATCTGGAGTTTGGTGACATGGTGGAATTGCGCGTTTGGCGTGTTACGGGAGCTTGAAATATTGATCTTCATCATCGTTTCACCTTTCCAGACTTTGGGGGCCATGTGCCTATTAGTTCAAGGGGTTGAATTCTATTTTTCAGTTACTATTCATTGATAAAGTGAAAAAAGAAACAACTTAAGTGAATAGTGCCATTTTAATGAATAGTGTTTTCAATGAGAAATTATAAAAGGAAGAAGAGAAGTTCGACCCTCTTATGCTTGAGATTATTTTGTTGAATGAAACTTGAAGTGTGGAGTTTGGGAGAGAAGGAAACTAGGGTTTCCCGATTTCTGCAGTGGGTAAGCCTGGATTGGGCTTGTAGTTAGGAATTTGGCATCTTGAAGGTGTGAAAGACCACCCTAAAGTGCTGGTTATTTTCTGTTGCTGCATTTTGGAGCTTGGAATTGCTGATAACAAGTTGTTGGAGGCATCTTTCGGAAGGATATTTGCTGCTAGAGTCTCCATTTGCCATCCAAAGGGAGTTGTTTACATTTTATGAAGTTTTTGAGAGCTGATTTAACCACCTACAGCCAGCCGCCATTACATGAGGGTTTGTGACAGCCAAAGCAAGTAAAACGCCTTCAATTTGCAGCTGCTTTCTCTTCTAAAGTGGGCGCCCTCATCATTAGAAGCTTTTCCATCAAGAAATCGGTAGGGAAAGTTTGTCATTTATTTTGTATGAGCAATCTATTGGGCGCGGGTACTGTAGCACGTCACTATTCACAGTGATGTTTGGCTGTAAGTTAAATTAACTTATAAGATGTATTGTCTTTCGAATTTGGTGCAAGTCTTCTACTACATGTAAGCTCCTAAATCATGAAGAATGCATCTTGACTATCATTTTAAATCTTGTTCGAGTATCTCTTTGAAATGAATGTAAGCCGTCCACTTATGTACTCCCTCTTATGCAATGAAGAAAGTCTCTTAACCATAAAATTGAGTCATTGCTTGGGTATCATTGAAGTTTAGTTTATTTTGAATTCATGTTGTATGTTTATGCTTGTTGTTACCATTTTAACATCATTTGCAAGCAAACTACAAACTGAAAACAAAAACACATCACGGGAAACAGAAAATCAGACCTATAGACATAGTGAAAACAAATCAGCAGAGTGTCGGTATATCACTACAGTGGTAGCGGAGTGGATCACCGGAGTGTGGCACATCACAGTGGTATTAGAGCGGTTTCCTGCCATCCTGTTGGGTAGGTTTTAACTGCAGTTCGGAGGTTTCAGTGAACATGGCCACTTCCCAGAAGCAGTGGGACAGGAATATGGAGAAGCTGAAACAAAGTTTGAAAAAGTTGGATGAAAATCAGAAAAGGTTAAATGAATGGATTTCCGATCCTGCGAAACTTGACAGAGTAGTGCGGTATTTGACTTCCAATTCTAAGAGGTCCACGTCACGGAATGAGAAGAAGAAGGAACATGAGGTCACTACAATGGCGAGAAGCCTTCATGATGAACTCTCAGCAGTTAATGACCAGCGTACAGCTGATCCATTGGTGAGCGAAAATCAGACCTTAGAAGATCTACCCGTGGATGATGGAGTTGAAATTTCTAAGGCAGCGGTAGAGGAAAAGCACTTGAGTCCTCTTGAAAAAGAAGAAGAGTCAGAACACGAGGGTGAGGGTTTAGAGCTCCCTACATCTTGTGTATCAGTAATGGCTGATGAAACTTTTGATCAATTTGAAGATGCAAACTCGGAGTATGCGCAAGAATTGTTAGTTCATGATTCACACAAGCTAGATTTACAGGATCCTTTAGCGGAGAAGGATGATAAGATTGATCAAGCATTCACACGAGTGGACTCTACATCGTCTTTTGAAATGTCCTATGAGACATATAGCAGCAGTGCTTTAGATGATGATGTGTGCGATGAGGATAGCATACATGAGGCTGCTGATCATGATGTGAATGAGGTTGACTCAACCTCGTACTATAATGCAGATTTGGGTGAAGAGCAGGAGGTGGATCAGGAGATGGAGTGTGAGATGATCGACAATCCATTGTTCGAGATAGATGTTTCTTGGACATATGATAACCCACTCTTCGAGATAGATGATGTTCACCCTCTTGAACTGAGTCTTGAGATGAGCACTGATTGTGGATCGGGATTTCAGACAGGGTCCGCAGTGGAGTTTATGGAGGACGTATGCCATCCCTTCTTGGATGGAGAGTTACCATCTTCAGTAAATGGAACTAGTGGTTGCGAATACCCGACTCAGTTGTTGGCGGATGAGTGCTTGCAGGATCAGTATTTAGTCTACCATAAGGCTGATGTGTATCCAACAAGGTTTGCTGCTTCGTCGTCTCAGAGTGTCAGAACCCTGGTGGTTCTCTGATTCAACTCTGATTGTTTTTTGTATTGTGTTTTGCAAATTTCGATTTTTTTGTGTTTTTGTAGTTTTTACAGGCAAAAGGAAAAATTGCGATTTCTCTAGAATTGCTTAATAAATTCATAAAAAATACATAAATGCATTAAATGTTTCAAATCTTGCTCAAGAACCAAGGCGCATCAATATATTCAACTTCCAGAGCAATTACAATGCTAAAGATGGAGCTAGTAATGAAAGACAATGAATTTATTGATGAAAAACCTGATTTTCTGTAAGTGGCGGCTGCAATTAATGCTGGATGGTACGGCCAAAGAAATAAAGAATCTCCAGTCTCTGAGAACAATGCCAAATCTCCAGATATGCAAAATAAATCCCAACGCCTAGAGCAGAGAGCTGGAAACTGAAAGCCAGAAGAGAATCTCTGAAAAGAATAAGTACGGCCTGCAGGTACAGTGGTACGGCCAGTCTGCAGCAGTAATAATGATAGTACGGATTCCTTGAAACTCGTGCCAAATCACTGATGAATGGTGATGAATGAAATTGCCTCAACTGGAAGATGTTTTTCTCTGCTTCTCACTGAATGAATGTCTCAATAACCTCAAACTGTGATCTCTGAATGAAATCACCAAGTGCCAGCTTCAACTGATATTTCACAGCCTCAGTCTGCCTGATTCCTGAAGAGTTTTCGTTCTCCAGAAACGATCGTTTGCCAGAAACCCTAGGGTTTGCAAACTCCAATGCTCAGAGCAAAAATCAAGACAAAATTGAATAATAACATGATAGTTCGATTTTGCCTGTGAAAGGAATATATTGCTCCTTGAGAAAATTCGACCTATTCTCCTTTTTAATAAATCATTTAAATAAATGATTTAATTTTCACCTTTTGACTTAGGAGAATTGATTAATTATTGGCGTCCACTTTTAATGAGCATTAAATACTCATTAAGTCACATTTTAATAATATATTATAAAGTATAATTAAATACTTTATAATTAAGCCAAATAATTAAATATTTTAATATTTCAATAAAGTGACTTTATTAAAAAGTCAAATTATTAAATATTTAATAACTCAGTAATTACTCCTTATTTCTCCGTCAAATCAATCAATTACTGAACTGGGTCGAATCTGAGCTGAATAACTGCACCAGGTGCCCTGCCCGAAATAGCAGCTTCCGTCTGACCTAACTTTCTAAAAATAGAAAGTTCTCTGAAAAAGCTCTCTGGAAGATTCTGCGAAGGCCCAACCTGACACACTGCAATTCTGGAGCTAACCAACACTGAGCAACTGCCAAAAATGGTCCTCTGAACACTCCTGTCAGCCTACGAGGATCAAATGATAGGCTAACCTCGTCACCAGCTGTGCTGACTAGGATGGGGACATGACACAGAGACTACTGATGGACACAGGGTTACAGATGGATTATAATGTCAGCAGGCTTGATGGCACAGGTGGATATCACATCCACGAGAGTTTAGTGGAGGTTATGGAGAGATGTCGCGTAGCAAATGCTTCCAGATATCCTTACCTCCTCACGATGGATGGACATGAGTTCGGTTTATACTGGGATCCAGGTGGAGACAGAGTTAGCACTGCAGTTTGGATGGGTCCCGGTGCATTACTTCACCACTTTCGGTATGGTGGAGTTAGGATCGGTGTTGAGAGAATCTTGAATGATATTCACAACATTCAAGAAGTTGTTACCAGCATTATTAACAGTCTTGATCTTCGTGACAGCAGTGATGAAATTTGGCATCAGCATGAGAGAAAAGTGATTACATCGGGAAATGATGTTTCTAAAGAGTTGTCACGCGTTGGTTCTCGAGATTTGGTTACTAATTATGCAATTCATGATGACGGGTCAGGCCACAGTGAGTCTGATTTTTCATATCAGACCGTAGGAGATCAATCAGAAAAGTTAATCATGGGCAATGAATTCCGAGATCGTGAGTTAGGTGGATGTGCAGATACCTTGGAAGAAGAAGTGTGCGAGGACACCGACAAAACGACAGCTTCAACAATATCTGTTGAGCCATCCCACAAGGTACATAGCAGCAGTACCCCTGTCGAAATTGTGTGTGAAGTTGATAGCACACACGAGGCTGCTTATCAGTTAGGGAGCGACAATGATTCAGCTTCGTACCATAGTGCAGCTTCTAAATTAGACAATATGTATGGGAGTGATGAGTTCCAGGGTCCTCATGGTGTGATAGGACAACTTAAGGCTAATGATAGTATGATTGCCACAGCCATAGAGCATTTTGATGTTGCTTGTCAGATGTTGGCTATGTTGGATGGGAACACTCCTTTGTCAGATGGGCACAATGATAGTAGTCTCTCCTTTGTAGAGTTGCACGCAATTCGAGAGGCAGTTGGAATTATGAAACAACATTACCTACAGCTTCTTGCGGACAGAGATTTCCTTCTCGAGTGGGGTTGCATCTGTCACAAAGCATGGAAGGGGAAGGAAGAGGAGTTTGATGAGCTCACTTATGAGCTTGAGATGACCATGGATTCCTTGAAGAGCACTCAATTGGCCCTTCAAGAGTCACAATCACGGGTTGAGGAGCTTACTGTGGTATTGAGTTTGGCATAGCCATCACCCCCTTCCGATATAGTTCAGGTTTCTATGGCAGTTGTTGGTGAAGGACATATGTCCACGGATTGTGGATGCGAGCAGGTTGATGATGTGGTTATTACATCCTTCACGGTTTCAGGTGCAGTTGATATAGATGGGATGGGAGCCTTGGTGGAGAGTTGTGGAGAGCCATGTGTTGCACCTGGTCCTCCCGAGTTTAGTCCCATGACAGGTGATGCGGAACAGATTGTTAATAGCTCTTGTGATATGGTAGTTGACTCACCAGGGAGTTATGTGTCAACTCACGACACTACTATTTCCACTTCACAAGAGTTACGCAGAGCAGCATCTAGTTGGGAGATTGGTTCTTATGTCGATTTGTTTCCCTCTCCTAGAAGCAAATCAGTTTTTTCGTCCCAAACAGTTGGTTATGGTTGGCAGCTTGATGAGCCAATTCAGGAGTACAAATCAATGTATTGTTCCAGGGACTTAGAGTTGGACGGTTCAAACCAGCAGGGAGTGAGCGAGCAGTTTGTGAATAATCCCTTATTTGAGTTTGATGGCGGTTTGATCTATGAAAATCCACTCTTCGAGCTAGAAGCCGATCATACTCCTGATACTAGTTCTAGGTTGAGTGGCAGTTGCAGAGATTTGGATCGTCCTAGTGTATTGGGATTCCAAACAGGGCTCATGGAGGAGTTTAATAGTGTGTACACGGTGAGGAGTGCTCATAGTTTTGCCTTTGATCCACCTGTACATGATTCATATTCGATGCACAGTTCTTGGGCGCAAGGTGATTCTCTGGGTGCAGTCAAGGGGAGTAACTCTTTATGGTGTCCGAAGTTGCCATCTTCAGAAGATGGGACTAAAGGCTGCAAGTACCCGATTCAGTTGCTTGCAGGGGATTACTGGCAGGGACAACAGTTTGTTATCCATCATGCTGACAGGTATCCGACAAGGTTTGTTACTCTAAGGTCACAGGGATTTCACACGGATACATGGTTACAAGGTGATTACAGTGTCAGCGGACATGTCAGGTTGATTAGCTATCACTTCTGTGGGTGTTTTGGAGACGCTGTAGAGAGATATTGTGTTGCGGAAGTTTCTAGATATTTTTATCTCTTCATGATAGACGGATGTGACTACAGGTTGTATTGGGATCCGGGTGGTGACAGTTCTGGCACCATAGTCTGGTTGGGTTCCGACAAGTTGCTTCACCATTTTCAGCGTGGTGAAGTTGTGATCAGAGTTACGCAGCGAAAGTCAGAGGTTATTAGACATGGCAGACTTCCATCCGGGGTTTGGGATCCAGGAACATTGTGTGTAGTTATGCTGATGCGGGCGCTTCAGGAATTAGTTAGCGATGCATGGGACGTTTCACAGTTCTTCTTTTGGGCCTTCCGGGAAGTGAAGTTTCTTCGTAGTAATGATTGCTTGGGGACAAGCAATTTCAGGGAGGGCGGACTGTAATGTCCCCATTCTTTCACGAGCATCAGAGTTGGTGGATTAGCCTATTATGTCGACCCTCATAGGCTAAGGGTTCTGGTTAGAGGGTCACCTGTCCGGGCACCTGGTCGGAAAATTGCTTATTTGGTATCTGGAGTTTGGTGACATGGTGGAATTGCGCGTTTGGCGTGTTACGGGAGCTTGAAATATTGATCTTCATCATCGTTTCACCTTTCCAGACTTTGGGGGCCATGTGCCTATTAGTTCAAGGGGTTGAATTCTATTTTTCAGTTACTATTCATTGATAAAGTGAAAAAAGAAACAACTTAAGTGAATAGTGCCATTTTAATGAATAGTGTTTTCAATGAGAAATTATAAAAGGAAGAAGAGAAGTTCGACCCTCTTATGCTTGAGATTATTTTGTTGAATGAAACTTGAAGTGTGGAGTTTGGGAGAGAAGGAAACTAGGGTTTCCCGATTTCTGCAGTGGGTAAGCCTGGATTGGGCTTGTAGTTAGGAATTTGGCATCTTGAAGGTGTGAAAGACCACCCTAAAGTGCTGGTTATTTTCTGTTGCTGCATTTTGGAGCTTGGAATTGCTGATAACAAGTTGTTGGAGGCATCTTTCGGAAGGATATTTGCTGCTAGAGTCTCCATTTGCCATCCAAAGGGAGTTGTTTACATTTTATGAAGTTTTTGAGAGCTGATTTAACCACCTACAGCCAGCCGCCATTACATGAGGGTTTGCGACAGCCAAAGCAAGTAAAACGCCTTCAATTTGCAGCTGCTTTCTCTTCTAAAGTGGGCGCCCTCATCATTAGAAGCTTTTCCATCAAGAAATCGGTAGGGAAAGTTTGTCATTTATTTTGTATGAGCAATCTATTGGGCGCGGGTACTGTAGCACGTCACTATTCACAGTGATGTTTGGCTGTAAGTTAAATTAACTTATAAGATGTATTGTCTTTCGAATTTGGTGCAAGTCTTCTACTACATGTAAGCTCCTAAATCATGAAGAATGCATCTTGACTATCATTTTAAATCTTGTTCGAGTATCTCTTTGAAATGAATGTAAGCCGTCCACTTATGCACTCCCTCTTATGCAATGAAGAAAGTCTCTTAACTATAAAATTGAGTCATTGCTTGGGTATCATTGAAGTTTAGTTTATTTTGAATTCATGTTGTATGTTTATGCTTGTTGTTACCATTTTAACATCATTTGCAAGCAAACTACAAACTGAAAACAAAAACACATCACGGGAAACAGAAAATCAGACCTATAGACATAGTGAAAACAAATCAGCAGAGTGTCGATATATCACTACAGTGGTAGCAGAGTGGATCACGGGAGTGTGGCACATCACAGAAAGAAACCCAGAAAATGTTACTATTTCGAGAAAATTTCTAAAAATAGTAGGTTTCCTAAAATTTAGGGATGAAAAACTAAAATCTGGGTTTTGTAGGTTAAGCTGCTCTTAGCAGACCCAGATCGTCAGAAATTGAAAATTTTGCGTTTTAACCCCTCATGCAAGACATGCACACCCAAATTTGACCTTTTTGACTGATTTAACAAGACTTTTACTCATTTCTTCAAAATATCTAAATGTAACAAAATTTTTTATTTTGGGGTACAACATTGTAGTTAACCATTCACAATTAACTACATATAAAATGGCATGGAAAAGGAAAGAATGGAAAGCTATAGAGGCTGGAGAACACCCCGACCATCTCAATAGGGATAATGGTTTGGTACTCATGACTCACATTCACAAGTGTAGAAATCTAAATGAAAATAATTGCCAATCATAAATTAATTATGCTTATGGAAAATAATAATGCTTGTAAAAAATCAATGACAATCTCTGTTATGAATTAATTAGTTCCTCCATGAAGCTTGAAATGTATCCCACTTTGTGGTGTGATTGGAGTTATCTATATATGGACCTCCTATATGTTGTCTTATGATTTATCATTCATCCTGACGATGCAACAAAATATGGCCTGAACGTTGATCTGGATCCTCTATGCTTTTAATATTTGGGTACCACTCCTTTTGTAGTTTTTAGAAAGAAATGAATAGAATAAAAAAAAAAGGAAATGACTCTCTCAAGCATTTGAAGAGCAATGTGATAATTTTCCCCAAGAACTCAAGAGTATATGTTGTGATATGGAACACATCAAAACATAAAAGTTTGGAAAACCAGATTTTCAGAAGTTTCTACATTGTTGTATTTTGAAATTTTGGTGTACATGGGAGATTTTTTTAGAGATCCTTGCACTTATAAATATTCTTGATACATTTTTCCATTAAGAACCTAAAGTAGATCCTAGGCTTTCCAACATGTATTACAGTTTCAAATTCCAAGCAACAGTAAGGATGCTGCACTACTGTCAGAACCCTGGTGGTTCTCTGATTCAACTCTGATTGTTTTTTGTATTGTGTTTTGCAAATTTCAATTTTTGTGTTTTTGAAGTTTTTACAGGCAAAAGGAAAAAATTGCGATTTCTCTAGAATTGCTTAATAAATTCATAAAAAATACATAAATGCATTAAATGTTTCAAATCTTGCTCAAGAACCAAGGCGCATCAATATATTCAACTTCCAGAGCAATTACAATGATAAAGATGGAGCTAGTAATGAAAGACAATGAATTTATTGATGAAAAACCTGATTTTCTGTAAGTGGCGGCTGCAATTAATGCTGGATGGTACGGCTAAAGAAAATAAGAATCTCCAGACTCTGAGAACAATGCCAAATCTCCAGATATGCAAAATAAATCCCAACGCCTAGAGCAGAGAGCCGGGAACTGAAAGCCAGAAGAAAAATCTCTGAAAGAATAAAGTACGGCCTGCAGGTACAGTGGTACGGCCAGTCTGCAGCAGAAAAGATAATGGTACGGACTCCAAGGAAAAGATGCCAGATCACAATTTATATCCTTCTTCTGAAGTCGCCTCAACTGGAAGATGTTTTTCTCTGCTTCTCACTGAATGAATGTCTCAATAACCTCAAACTGTGATCTCTGAATGAAATCACCAAGTGCCAGCTTCAACTGATATTTCACAGCCTCAGTCTGCCTGATTCCTGAAGAGTTTTCGTTCTCCAGAAACGATCGTTTGCCAGAAACCCTAGGGTTTGCAAACTCCAATGCTCAGAGCAAAAATCAAGACAAAATTGAATAATAACATGATAGTTCGATTTTGCCTGTGAAAGGAATATATTGCTCCTTGAGAAAATTCGACCTAAACTCCATTTTAATAAATCATTTAAATTAATGATTTAATTTGCACTTTTGACTTAGGAAAAATAATTAATCATTGGCGTCCCCTTTTTAATGAATATAAATACTCATTAAGTCACCTTTTAATAATATATTATAAAGTACGATTAAATACTTTATAATTAAGCCAAATAATTAAATATTTAAATATTTCAATAAAGTGACTTTATTATAAAGTCAAATTATTAAATATTTAATAACTCATTAAATACTCCTTATTTCTCCGTCAAATCAATCAACTGCTGAACTGGGTCGAATCTGAGCTGAATAATTGCACCAGGTGCCCTGCCCGAAATAGCAGCTTCCGCCTGACCTAACTTTCTAAAAATAGAAAGTTCTCTGAAAAAGCTCTTCGGAAGATCTCCGCGAGGCCCAACTTGACACACCGCGAACCGAGCTATCAAACATTGAGCAACCGCCAAAATGATCTCACCGGAACACTTCGCCGCCTCTACCAGGATCAATGATAGCTAACTCGGCTAATGTACCGCGGTCACTAGGATAGATGACAGCGTCCGCCTTCCCAAATTGCTTGTCCTCAAGCAATTCACTTCGATGTCAGAAACCTCCTTTCGACTCTTATGTAGCATCCTCAATTGGTAAATCTCTCCACTTGACCAGATATTCCCTGATCACACGCCTCCGTAGGTGTCTCTCTCTCATCTCGAGGATGGCCTCAGGTACTAGTATCAGTTTCCCTTCGTCATCAAGGGGTGGCAAAACTGGAGAGGGTATAACATGCTGACCCAATGCCTTTTTCAGGCGAGAAACGTGAAATACATTATGGACCTTGCTATCAGCTGGCAAGTCCAACTCATAAGCAACCTCGCCCACTCGTCTGACAACACGAAATGGACCATAATAGCGAGGTTTTAGTTTCTCTGCCCCACTCTTCCGCAGAGTAGACTGACGATACGGCTACAACATGAGGTACACCATATCACCCACCTCAAAACTACGCTCAACCCTCTTCTGATAAGCATACTGCTTATGCTGATTCTGTGCCTGCTGGATGTTGTCTCGGAGAGACCTCAAGATGTCCTGCTGACTCTGCATCATATCCCCTGCACTCGGCACTCTGCTATTGCTCAAAATCAAATCCAGAAGATTGGGCGCCTCATACCCATACAAAGCCATGAAGGGGGTCATCTGTATCGTCATATGGTGAGTCGAGTTATAACAATACTCGCACAAATAAATCCACCTCACCCAAGCTCTCTGCTGACCAGCTATATAATTGCGCAAATAACCTTCCACCCACTTATTGACAATCTCTGTCTGTCCATCGGTCTGCGGATGGTAGCTGGTACTCGGTGTCAACTCGGTCCCACAAAGCCTGAACAACTCCTGCCAAAAGTTGCTCATGAACCGGCTGTCTCTATCGCTGACTATCGTCCGAGGCAATCCATGCAACCGGAAAACCTCTCTGAAGAACAACTCTGCAGTCTGCGATGCTGTGAAAGTAGTCGTAATCGGGAAAAAATGGGCGTATTTAGTCAACCGATCGACCACTACATAGATACAATCTTTACCCTGGGCTTTCGGCAAACCCGTGATAAAGTCCATAGATAAACACTCCCACTTCCTGTCAGGTATTGGAAGTGGCTGGAGTAATCCAGCAGGATAAGTGTGCTCCTGCTTGTTCTGTTGGCACACAGAACACTCACGGACATACTGCAATACATCAGTTTTCAGCCCTTTCCAAGTAAACCGTTCCCGAACCATTTTGTAAGTCTTGTAGTATCCAGGATGGCCCGCCATAGGAAGGTCGTGAAAGGCTCTCAAAACTGTAGTCCGTACCTCAGAGTCGGGAACCAAAAGAATCCGCCCCTTGTAAATGATCAAGTCATCTACAACAGTATACCTGTCGTCCTGCTCTATCCTGTCAATGATGCTAGAAGCCCATGGGTTCTTAGCATACTCAGCAATAATCCGATGCCTCCAATCCTCTGTGATCTGTGCTAAGGCATTCAACTGGGGTCTGCGAGACAAGGCGTCAGCTACTATATTCTGCTTCCCCTTAATGAAAGTAATATCGAAATCATATGACTGCAGTTTACTGACCCATTTTTGCTGCCTCTCATTCAAGTCTCGCTGTCCAAGGAAATGTTTTAGGCTGTTATGATCTGTGCGAACACTGAATTTGCTGCCTACCAGGTACTGCCTAAACTTAGCCAATGCATGCATAATGGCTAACATCTCCTTGTCATATATACTGTAAAATCTCTCAGGACCCCTGAGTTTCCTACTCTCAAATGCAATCGGATGACGCTCCTGCATCAAAACGGCACCAATGCCCTCTCCTGAAGCATCACAGAATAAATCAAATGACTTCGAAAAGTCAGGCAATGCTAGCACCGGACATGAAGTCATGATCACCTTGAATCTATCAAAGCACTCCTGCGCCTGTGGTGACCAAAGGAAAGCCCCCTTCTTCGTCAAGTCGGTAAGGGGTGCGGCGTGACGTGAGAACCCGCTAACAAATCTCCTGTAGAATGCACACAACCCAATGAAACCTCTGAGCTGCATAAGGTTCTCAGGTACTGGCCAGTCAACAATAGCTCGGACCTTTTCAGGGTCCATACTCACTCCCTTGGCACTGATGATGTGCCCCAGATATAATAACTCCTCCATGCCAAGCTCACACTTGGATTCCTTAGCATAGAAAGACTCGTCTGCTAAGATACCCAAGACTGTATCCAAATGAGCCAGATGCTCATCCCATGACCTGCTATAAACCAAAATGTCGTCGAAGAAGACTAACACAAATCTCCTCAACTGAGCACTGAAAACCCTGTTCATAGTTGCCTGAAAGGTGGCAGGTGCATTGGTTAACCCGAAGGGCATAACCAAGAACTCGGAGTGACCGCAATGACACCTGAAAGCGGTTTTCTCAATATCCTCGCCCCTCATCCGACCGATGGTACCGATCTCAAATCACCTCGTGAAGAAGATCGCATGCAACCCTACCTATCACCATCAATGCATGAATGGGGTAATTCTTCTGATGGTTCTTTGTTGAGCCGCCTCGTGAATCGATGCACATCCTAAGTGATCCATCCTTCTTCTTCACCAATACAACCGATGAAGCAAAAGGGGATTTGCTAGGTCTGATATGACCCATAGCTAACAACTCATTAATGGTCTTCTCTATCTCATCCTTGAGTCGTTTCGGATGTCGGTAGGGAGTGATCATCACGGGCTTTGCGCCCTCCTCCAACTCAATAATGTGCTCTGTACCCCTGTCTGGAGGTCTACCAGGGGGAATATCGCTAAACACTTTGGAGTGTTTAGTCCTCAAAATCTGTATGTCAGGGTGGTACTCACCCTTCTGCGGCTCCTGCTGGGCTGGCATCAACATGCACTCAGCCGCCCAGTCAACCATATCATGACGAATGAGCCTCTCCATCCGCCTAAATGAAACCATCCTAAGATTACTGTCCCATATTGCCTTGATGACATGTGGTCTTCCGTCAACCTTGAATTTCATCTCCATATCCCGTAGGTTGAGCGTGAACTCACCCAAATCATGTAACCATGCCATCCCTAATACCACATCTGTATCACCCATATTAACAACATAGAATTCAGTCTTGAATTCATAGTTGTTCAGTCTCATCAGAAGATCAGTAATCTTTCTGTCGCACCTGAGAGTATATCCGTCAGCCACCTTGACTCGAATACCCTCGAAAGCCTCTGTCTGGATACCACGTCTCTCAACTAAACGTGCATCAATAAAATTGTGCGTAGCACCTGTGTCTAACAATGTAATCACTTTCTGACCTACTAAGAGTCCACGAAGTCGAAATGATCCATCTCTCTGAAGGCTGGTCAAATGGGCTTCCTGTAGCTTCCTTCCACCTTCATGTTCAACCTCATTTTCGGACCTCTCATCATCTGAATGCTCAAAATCAGCTTGCTGGTCTGACAGATCAGATTGCTCTTCGCCCTCGTAAAACCACTCCATTTGATTATTTTTGACTTTCGGACGAAGTGGGAATATGTGTTTTTCATCATAGGGTGCTTTGCACCAAAAACACAACTTTTTCTTACGTAATTCATTCAACGTTTCTCTGTCAAACGGTGGTGCATTCTGTCTCTTCGGATCCTGTTGATCCTTCCTCCTGTCAAAGGGTCTATTCCTGTCATTGTTTCTATCGAAAGGCCTGTTGGGTCTCGTGTATGGAGTGGACCCTGAATTGAACTTGCTGCGAGGTGCTGCAAGTTCCATGTTTCGTGCCTTCCGCATGGCCTCCTGAAGTGTGGGAGGGTCAAAAGCCTTAACCCAACCTCTCATGGGTTCTGTCAAACCCTCAACAAATAATATAATGAGTCTCCGCTCTGAAATGCCAGTCACCATAACTGCAACTCTCTGAAACTCACCTATGTATGCATCCAAACTGCCTGTCTGTCTGAGCTGAGCCAACTCTCTGAAATATAGTTCTGGATCCTTCTTATCGAATCTCTCTATCAGTCTGCTGGTGAACTCCTGATAGGTATTGACCGCATGATGGCCTAACGTATACATGCCATGGTGCCACCAATCATGCGCTACTCCGTCCAGATGTAAAGTGGCAAATTTAATTGCCTCATCCTCCTGCATAGGCCTAAGTGACAAGTAATTGTCCAATTTCTGGACCCAAGACCTAGCTGATGTCTTCTCTGACCCATCAAAATATGGTACAGAATCTTTTATTCAATCGTGATACCGCAAGCCTGGTTCAATTGGTGACGCCGGCTGCTCTGATGTCATGGGGGTCTACGATCAAATCTACCTCCTCCTCTGGGTTTATAGACATCTATAAACTCATGAAATGTAAGTGCCTGCCGGATCTCAGGCGCTAGTGACATGTACTCACCATGAAATCTCGTCAAGTCTGCCACTGACATGCCATTCTGTGGCTGAAACTCCTGATGCTGTACCTGATGCTCTGCCCCTGAAGTCTGAGGTGGAGTCTCTCTAGGTAAGAAAGTAGGTTGGCCTGGCCTACGCTCCTGGTAGATCGGTGACGGCTGTCTAGGTACGGATGCCAATGGCTGATCCACTGGTGCAGTCCCGCTCGTCTGTCCAATCTGAATGTAGTGTGGCTGTGTGGGCATACACTGTCTAATGGTACCCATCAGCTGAGACATCATATCCATCATATTGTCGTGTCTCCGTCTAAACTCCTCATCGGTGATATCACCCTCTGCATGTGCCTTTCCTGGATCTCTACGTGCCTCTGTAGGAATCTCACGATCTGCCATTAGGGTTGCAACGCTGTTTTCACTACTGTTAGAACTGGATCTGTGAATACCAAGCACCCCTGACACTGTCTGACCCTCTGGTATAGGTGGACCTGTCCAATCCTCGTCTTTGCCTGTTCCTACACCTCTCATATACTGAATAGGATCTCGGCTCATGAAAAGGCAAGCAAAAAGCACTCTGAATACTGAAAAAACACTGAAAAAGCACTGAAAAAGCACAGGATGGCAGGAAAACTGTGCTCTGATACCACTGTCAAAACCCTGGTGGTTCTCAAATTGAAACCCTGATGGATTTTTTGTTTGTTTTGCAAGTTTTTCGTTTTTTTGTATTTTTGAGGGTTTTTGGACAAAATAATAAATGCTGCGATTTTCTAAGAAATTGCAAATAAAATCTAAATAAATTCAATATTGCAATTTTATGCTCAGATATGATAGGCGCCTCAATGTATTTAATTTCCAGAGCAATTACAATGATAAAGATGAAGCGATAAATGAAATACAACAAATTTATTGATGAAAAACCTGATTTCTCATGATGGCGGCTGTAATAAATGCTAAGGGTACGGCCAGAAATAAATGAATCCTCCATACCAATACAAATGCACTCGAAATGCCTAAGACAAAGCCAACTGCTTCAGAACCGTAATTTGGTGAACAGGAGAATAGTCTTCAAGAAATAAGTACGCCCGCAGCACAGAGAGGGGTACCGTTAAAGAATAACAATGGTACCACTTCCAAGAAAGATGCCCAATCTCTCAATGAAGCCTGCGTCGCCTTCAATTCCATGATTTCTCTCAGAACTCTCCTCGAATAATGACCTTAATAATCTCAAACTGGTGATTCCTCGGATGAAACGGAACGTAAGTGCCGCCTTCAACTATATTTCACGCCACCTCACCGCCTCGATTCTAAGAGTTTTCGTCGTAAACCATCGGGTCTGCCAGAAACCCTAGGGTTTGCAAACTCCAAAGCTCAGATGCAAGAAGACAAAATTGAATAATAAACATGATAGTTCGATTTTGCCTGTGAAAGGTATATATTGCCTCTTTGAAAAAAGTCGACCCAAATCACCTTTAAAATAATCATTTAAATTAATGATTTAATTTTGCACTTTGACTTAGGAGAAATAATAAATTATTGGCGTCCCCTTTTTAATGAATATAAATACTCATTAAGTCACCTTTTAATAATATATTATAAAGTATAATTAAATACTTTATAATTAAGCCAAATAATTAAATATTTAAATATTTCAATAAAGTGACTATAATATAAAGTCAAATTATTAAATATTTAATAACCCTAATTACTCCTTATTTCTCCTCACAAATCAACTAACCGCCGAATCGGGTCAATTCTCGAAGCCGAAGGTCAAACTGTGTGCCCCGCCTCGAAATAGTAGCCTGCCGAATTCGAATCTTCAAAAATAGAAAGTTTCAAAATGCTCATCGGAAGAGGTTCTCAAGGAAGGCTCCAACTCGAGCAATGATCGCAACCGGAGCTACCAAACACCTGGCAATGCTCCATGACTGCGACACTCCTCACAAATTTCAATGAGACTTAAAATGATAGGTTAACACCTCACACTGGCCAATTAATGTAATGTTTACATCTCCCTTGATGTGAACTTCTTACAAGGAGTGTCGGGTATCACCGATTTTGCACTCCAAAAATATTAATATACATCATAATTTATTTTAAAATATATATATGTAAACTCTCATATATTAATTATATAAAACCAATAAATAATACTACCCTTTTCCTTTTTAATACATATATCTAGAAATTACCATTAACCTTTAAACAAATAAGAAAGAATCTACTTCATCTTGTTGCCTTGCAATATATCTCTCTCTACCTTCTTTCCATTCATCTATAACTCCTAAAGGAGCTATTAACATTGTTGCCTTGTTATCTTGGGGAGTCTTCAGATTTTGAAATGTCACAGCAGCGCCTTCTTCAATAAAATTTCTACACTCCTTGTGTTCATGGCCAGCTATATAATGAAGGGCGGTATTTTTGTTCTTATCAAGGGCATTAACAGTTGCTCCAACTTCAAGAACTACTTTGATGCATCCCGCCTCACCATACCTATGGGCAAAGTGCAAGGCAGTCTAACCTTCTAGTGTGCATTGTAATACAGACTCAACATGCTCCTGTATGAAATTCAAATAATCAGACAATAATGGAATGGATATATAGTCACATACTTCACATTTATAAAATGACTTGATGGACTTAGAGGAAACAATGAACTCTACTTCAATGCTGCATCAACCTTGCCAGAAGATGCATGATAGAGACTTTCCCCTCAATATATAAGAATAGAGCTGGGGTTTTTTGTTACTCCAATTACTTATTCAGCAACATCACCATCACCACCTACGAGATGTCCTTTTGCAAGCAAATTTTTCACTGGCAGAACTTCTAATTTCCACAAGCAAGCAGCAAATCGCATCAAAACTCAGAGTCACTATTTTCTGCTTCAAACTGCTCTCGAACTATTGCGACTTTCTTCAAACCATTTCTGGGTTTTATTCTCCTCTTCACCAGCTTTCCAGAACATTTTGAATTTTTGAAGTCCGTTGAGAAATGACAAAGTTATTGCAGTTTTACTAAGACTGCTTTAGACTGGTTTTTCTAACGCCATTTTAATTTCAACACAGCTCTTCTTTCATGGATTTGACTTTGCAACTGCAAAAGAGAACATCAAATCACAGCACTAAAATCCATAAATGCTCTGATACCATATTAAGAATTTCAATCCACAGAGTTCTTGAGCACAAAGTTTTTAATCAAATAATATATTGTACTATATTGATTCAGTAATGCATATTACATATTTATAGGATTCACATACCCTGTTTTATAGGAAACTTCCTATAACAACTCCTTAATATATTGAGTTGTTTCAACAACTCAAACGTACAAACAAATAAACACTCCTTAAAAAATTATTTTCTCATCTAGAATAGTTTCGCGAGTTGTTACTACAACTCACTTCACTTTATTCATTCTAACACAATACTATTCTAACCCATGTGTACACTGATCTCTAACATCCATGTGAATACTATACAATAGTTTTCCCAACAGCGCTTAAAATCAAAATTTCCGTTTTGGGTGTTGCAGAGATGGAGATTTTTGACGTATTTTGATGTTGCAGATTATTGAATATTGTTTGAAAAGTTGTTGGTGTGCTTTCAAGAGCAATCAAAAGAGTTCGTTGTTGTTGGGCCCTACCATTCAAAGCATGAGCCGTACTATTCCTGCTGGCTGCTATTACACAGTATAAATTTCTAACTTTTTGGTTAATGTTGCTATTGGGAAATTGCCATTGCCATTACCTGCAGGCCATACAAGTTTATGGAGCAGATTTAATGCATTTTTTGAGGCTGTACTCCCACCATTGCTAGACGTACAGTAGACCTGGAGATAGACGTGGGAAATCTAGGCTGAAGCACCTAGTTTTTGGAACACTTATCATCCCAAATGATGGCACCTAGTGACTGCAAACCATTAACAATCATCAGATATGTGTACTTTGGGGTTTGTGACAAGTTATGATCATTTCAAGGGGGATTGTAATTGTTGTACCAGTGCATTTCAGACCTACACATAACTGTATGTAGTTTCCAGACTTATGTATGCTCCTTTCAAGGTGTTTGGGTGAAGTTTATGATGTTTGGAGTTGATGATTAAAACCTATGATTCATTATTGGCAAGCTGGGTGTGAGTTGTTTGTGATTTTTGAGTGATTTCTTGCTGCCCAGACCTATTGCAACACCTTTTCCAGGGTATTACAGACCTGCACCAGCATAATACCCATCAATCATCAAGGTTTATTGTTGTTGTTACAAGATGGGTGGATTATCTTTGATGTTTGGCATCATTTGGTGGTATTCAACAATACTTTCCTTTATAAGCATTCTGTAACAGCAGCCTATTTTGTATCAACACCTTTATCAGCAGTTAATCAGTGATAATATTGCATATGAACTATTAGTGTAATGCTTCAAATGGTCATACCACTGAAAGCTATTATTCTCATACATTTTAAATTGTAACATTGGATGGTAGTACCGCCAGTGAGATTGTTCAGGTTTAATGCTGAAACTTACCCCACTGAACAAGTAGTAATATTGTAATTGCTCCCACTAGAAAAGTGGTAGAAGCTTGTTTTTCATCTTCCAGTATTGTATAAGCTTTCCAACTGAATAAGTGGATGTGCCCTTGCAATTCCCATTGAATAGTGAATGTTTACTTCTTTCAGTACTGTTTATGCACTCCACTGAATAAGTGGTATTGGTTGGCTTGCTGCTGCCTAGTGCCTTACTTTCAGTTGCTAACTCGGTTTAATTGTAATTTGGAACACCGTATGCTCTCACCTTGCCCATACAAGGATCTGGGTAATCAAAAAGTGGAACAGATATTGCATTGTTCCAGTTTCATTGTTTTTGAAAAAAAAATCTATAGTGGTTATTACAAAATCTACTTTTGTACTCATTTCATTGATGTATACTTGTGTATGTGATCAAAGTAGCTTCTATTTGACTAGTTTATTATGCCTTTAAAATTGATTTGGTGAAGAGTGCATAATAAAAGCTTTATATCCTAACAAAATCTCTATATTTAATGGTTTTTTTCAATTTTTCAAGTCTAAGTGCCAAGTCCAAGTCCAAGCTACAAATCAGCCAAATGAGTATGTGTCAAGTCTGAATTTTGTAACCATGGTTCATAGATCTTAGCCCTCCTCTCTATCCTTGTACATTTTAATTGTGATTTAATAAAGTTATATGCCTAAGGAAATTTAATTTTGATTTAATAGAGTTATGTTTCTGAAGAAACTTTTCTACTTACTTTTGATGGTTATATAATTATATTTACAGTTGACAGTATCTAAATCCTAAAACTAACATCATTAGTTCCAATAAAATACTTTTTTGAAACATTAGTGGCCATTCATCTTTGGAATTTCAAATTTAATGGAGAATTTGATACTTAGATTTTCTGACAGAATTCTCTCTTCAAAAATCAATAAGAAGAATGCAACTAACAATACACATTCAACATTCAATCTACTTCAAAGGCAAGGAAGCTGCGCTGTAAATCTTAATATAAGATACAACATACCACAAAAAGCAGCTGGAAGCTCATCTGTCAGTACTGGTTTCCAATCTGACATTATAGAAGGAGGTAATGTCATAGGATCTTCAACAATTTCTTCCTTCCTAGTTCCTTTCTCATGGTCCATTATTGTGACTGAATTTTCTTTAGCAACAATTTCCATTGAAGGCTGTGCTCCAACAATACTAAAACGGCCCTAACCACCAAAATCCAGTAAATTAAGTGTTACCATATAAAAGTAAAATAGTAGAATATTGGTGAAATAATAACATAATGTTATTACAAAATGTGATGAACAAGAAATTAAAGCCAAAACTGACTGAAAAGAATTACCACATTGGTGCCTTTATGACCTTGCTCAACAGATTCAAACAAGAAACTAGGGGCTTCCCTATCATCTTCATTCACCAAGCACCGATAAGCAAGTACTGGCGTCAAGTGATCCGAGAAAATGCTGCGATAGAGTGGTATCAAGTTTCCCTTCTTTGAAAC
>VDFB02258467.1:0-142077 GCA_007258455.2 Sequoia sempervirens
GTCTATAGCCTTGGTAGAGATATTCAGGTACCCCTGATAAGTTGAATTTATTCTTTTGATTTTCAATATTTCATTTTTCTTTCTTTTGATATTCTTTATATGTCACTTTCATTTCAACCTGTGAACAATGAAGCTCACACTCAGGGCTGAGAACCACAGTGGCGCTGAAGCAGAAATAATATTTTTCACCTGACAAAACTTCACAAGGATTCCTATAGTAACATCATGATTCTTAAGATATATGAGAGATATAAGATTTCCGAGTACTTCAAATTCAAATCAAAGCCGGTGATCAATCTTCTATAAATCTTACATTAAGACTGTTGGCAATAGCAAAGACTTCAACCATCCTTTCAAGATGCAAGACTAAAGTCCACCAAAGAAATACTTGGAACAATCCCAGATAATGATATATTTGCCATGCAGGTGCAACACATCCTGGGGAAAACAGAGAAACCCCCAAAGCAAGAGCAGAGTAAAAACAAAACAAACCAAAAGCAAACCTACACTAACCAAACCAAAAAGCAAAGCAGAAAGGGAAACCTAATCTAACTATATACAAGACAAGAGCTGAAAACAGCTCAAGATTGGAAATAATGCTTTAGATACTACCCATTGACAGGCAATGGGATATCCTCTCCAGTGAGAGTTTTCAAACGGAAAGCATTATCTCCCAGAATTTCTGAAATCTGGTAAGGGCCAAGCCAAAGTTTATCAAATTTTCCATGCTCTTCCTTACGGTCATGGGCTTTATCCCAGTAAAGAATCAAGTCAGAAATCCTAAAAGCTTTAACCTTGGCTCTTTTATCAAACCATCTCTTGACAACCCCCTGATGTTTAGCAAAATTTTCTAGGGCTTCATCTCTTTTTTCCTCAAGGTGCAATAATTCAGCAAGTCTAGCCTCACGTTTATCTCCCTCATCATAATATTCATTAATGAATTGCAAGGTGGGGATCTTTAACTGGATGGGAAACACAGGTTCCAGACCATACACAAGGTGATATGGGGAAGTTCCTACGGAAGCTTTATGTCTCATACGGTCTGCCCACAGAGCAAATCTGAGCTGAGTGTGCCAATCCCTAGGATTCCTTTCTAATAACTTGCGGATGACTGCCAAAAGATTCTTATTGGAGGACTCAACCAACCCATTACCCTGTGGATAGTAATTGGATGCAAATTTTATTATGATCCCGTGATCAAAAGCCCAATTGGAAAACTTCAATGATGCAAAAGTAAGGCCATTATCACAAACTAAGGATAAAGGGCATCCAAAACGATTGATAATACCTGATTCAAGGAACTCAATTACTACCTCAGAAGTGCACTGCTTGCATGCAAGAGCTTCAGTCCATCGTGTAAAATAATTAGTAATGGTGAGAATATACCTGTGACCAGCAGAGGAGGGTGAATTGATGGGGCCAATGAAGTCCATTCCCCATTGTGCAAAAGGTTTTACCTCAAAAACTGGTTGGAGTGGAAGGGCTGAAAACTTCTCCCTGGTTGCTGCAGTTTGGCACACATGGCATGTCCTGACATGACTGTGGGTGTCTTTGAATAACGTAGGCCAATAGTAACCAGCTCTTAGGATCTGATTTGCAGTAGAATGCGCAGAGCCATGGCCTGTACCATATCTATCATGAAATTCCACCATCACACGCTCGGCTTCCTGCTGCCCCAAGCATCTTAAATATAGGCCTTCATGATTCTTCTTATATAGGACAATTCCTTTTAGCATGAAACTATCACTTTTCAAACGTAGTGCTCTCCTTTGTATTGCATTAAGATGATTAGGGCATCTCTGAGTTAGGAGATAATGAACAATATCACCGTACCACTCGCCAGGAGAAACATCTTCTAAAGTATAAGTCTGAGCTGTAAGCTCAGGGCCTATCTCTGCCATTGTCTTCGTGAGCCCTTGCTCTCTTACCAACTTCATGGGTTGAATTTCTGTATCATACTCTTGTAACATAGTTACCCACTTGGCTCTGCGTTCCCTCAGCTCATTCTGCATCAATAACAGCTTAACTGCAGGATCAGGAACTATTGCAAAGATTTTGTTTCTGAGGATATAATGCCTGAATTTCTTTACAGCCCTGACTAAGGCATAGGCCTGCTTTTCCACACTTGGGTATCTCAACTCTGCATCCTTCAATAGTGCACTCATGAATGCATCCTTCAATGGTGCACTCATGAATGCTATGGGATGCTCGTTTCCTTGATCCGATTTTTGAGTTAACATAGCAGCACAGGAATGATCAGAGGCAAATGAATATATATAGAATGGTTTAGCATAGTCTGGACTTACCAAAATAGGAGCTTCAGCAATAGCCCTCTTTATCTCAGCAAATGCTTCTTTTGCTTCTGCATTCCATTCAACCTTAGCCTCTTGCTTCAACATTGCATTCAGTGGCTTAACTATTTCTGCAAAGCCAGTGATGAATTTTCTCACAAAATTAATCTTGCCAAAGAATGATTTCATTTCTTTCTTACTAGCAGGCAGTGGAATCTTTAGAATAGCCTCTATACGTTCTGGATCAATTGCAATCCCCTTCTTAGAGATAACATGCCCTAATAATTTACCTTCTGTAACTCAAAAGATGCATTTCTTGGGATTGAGCGATATACCAAACTCCCTGCATTTCTGGAAAACTTTGCACAAATTTGAGATGTAATCGCCTCTCTTCTTTGAAAATACTGTCAGATCATCCATGTAGATGATTATGCACTTACCAATGATGTCTTTGAAGGCCATGTCCATTGCTCTCTGGAATGTAGCTCCAACATTAATCAAACCAAAAGGCATCCTTCTATAAGCAAAAGTGCCCCACTTGGTGGTAAAAGCAGTTTTATGTCTGTCCTTGTACTGCACCATAACTTGGTTGTACCCTGAATAACCATCTAAAAAGGACATCATCTGAGATCCGTTGACAATCTGGAGCACTTCATCCAGTGAGGGGACTGGATAATTATCCTTTTCTGATGCCCTGTTTAGGTTCCTGAAATCCACACATAACCTAATTTCACCATTTTTCTTCCGCACTAACTTCAAGTTGTGTTTAAAAGGTGGACATGAAGGGGGACGCCTTCATAAAGGGAGAAATTAAATATTTAATAAAGTTTTCATATTGCCTTGAAGTTGGACACCACCCTTGAGGATTTTTTTATATTTTTTGAATTTGAAATATTGCAAATGCCTTTTGACGTCCCTTGCTTGGAATTTGAAGAGTCATCTCCTTTTCTATAAAAGTGAAGTTTGCTCCAGCATTTGGTATCCAATGTTTATGCTAATGTTATGCTGTCGGAATGACAACTTGTTTTTCATTTTGAGGGATGCTTACCTCCTAGTTCCAATCCAATTTTGTGTTTGAAAGACAACACCTAGTTGGTTTTATTGCTGCTTCTCATTCAAATTAGCAGATAGAGCTTTACAGTTGATGAATTTTGATGAAGTTTCAGATTTTGGAGTTGCTGTTGCAGTCATGGCTGAAGAATGTTTTCGCTTGCAGCTCTTTTGGTGAATTTAATTCGGTTATGGGTATTTGTTCATAGTGTTTCTATGCATGAGGCGACCCTACTTGGAAGTTTGCAGATTTTATTTTGCTGTTTTTGATTTTTAAGGTGAAAATCGCCCCTCAAGAAGGCCGTACCATGTTGGGACTGCCTTGGAATTCGTGCCAAAAGATTCTCTGAGTTTTGATGCAGTTTGTAGGTTGGAGATTGGGCGTCTACACCCTAGAATACTTCTGCAATTTATCTCGTATCATTTGGAGAGTTTTGAGCATTTCATTAATTACAGTTTGTTGGTTTACAGTTTCAGTTTGCTGGTTTTAGTTAGCAGACTCCAATAAGATCAGATTTTGGCTTCAATTTCAGTCTTTGAGAGTTTTAAAAACTTGTTAGATTCATCCTTCACATATTTGCATTCATTCTTCTATTGTAACACTTGTAATTTGCAGTTTTCTTTAATTGTAAGGTTGTGAATTAGTAGTACTAATCCAACCATTTTATCACTGCATTTACTTGTGATTTTCTGATGCAAATACTATAACCCTTGGATGGTTTACTGCCAGTGTGGAGGAACTTGATTTGTATTTACATTCATCACTCACTGTTAAGTGGAGAATTCCCACTGTTGAATCGATGCCCGCTGCAGCGGACGAATTAGTTTGAATTATTTGTTTCATTTTTCCCCCCACGTAACCCACGTAATAAGTGGTAGTGCGGAAATTGTTCATGGCTAGTTCACCGCCGCTTTTTGCTTCTAGTTGTATTTACTTCAGTTATAATTTAGTTTCCTCCGCCATATGTTAGCACTTCGCCTTCTAAAGGATCTTGTGTGCACATTCTTGGCTTTGAGTGCATTTCATTTGATTCCCGTTTTGAAGCTAATGCTAATCCATTGGTGTTGTGTTGATTTGAGTTGTCAAAAATTTGGGAAAAAAATTGGTAGGCATATTTCAGTGGTATCAGAGCAGAAAACCCTGCCATACTGTGACATTCAACATTTAGTTGTCAGATGAGCGAAAGAGAAACCAGACCATTCACTAGAAGTTAGGCCAGAACTCAGCATTAGTTTCCACCAGTTCCAGAGGCAAAAACATTTTCAGAAGCTCTGAGAGATATTGATAAAATAGTTGAAGGTACTGGAAAAACAGTTGAAGGAGCTGGTAAAACAATTGAAAACATGTCAGAAAGTCTTAGGCAAGCTTATGAAGAAAAGGAGGCAAGAATGGAAAAAAAGTTTGACGGGATGATTGACATGATGTCCTGGTTGTTGTCAAAATTGGATCAGCAAGCAACACATAATATCATTCAGCCCCAAAATAATCAAATGGGTGAAAATAGTGGAGTTAATGGACATAACAGTAACAACAGTCTTGAGGTAAATAGAAGTGATAGGATTGTGGGACAACACATTGCAACCACTAGTGGATCTTCCACTAGACCTCTCTTCCCTACCTTCACTCCAAGGGAGGAACAACCACAAGGGGAGGCTGTTATTCCTTTTGCAGATTATGCTCGGCAAACATATATGGAGTATGCTTCTCTACCCCTTGATATGAGAGATGCTTGGACCTTTGATCAATTCATGAATCAAAGGAGTAGGAGAAATGGTGGAAGAAATGAGCATCGCCCTCCTATGATGTCTAGAAATGATTTTCAACAAGCTTTGGGAAAGATAACTTTAGACCATTTTGATGGTAGTAATAAGTGTACAGCCAGGTCATGGGTGCAGAAATTGGATAACTATCTTTCACTTAGACCAATGCTGGAGGAAGATGCAATTAAATTTGCCACAGTGCACTTGGACTGAGTGGCCCATGAATGGTGGACTCACGGTTTGGTCACTCTTGGCCATAACCTCATTCACACCTATGAAGCATTTACCAACAAGCTGATTGAAAGATTTGATACCAAGGATTCTGAACTGAGATTCCGTGAATTGGTGCAGCTGAAGCAACAAGGATCTTTAGAAACTTATTTGGCTGATTTTCGAAGATTGTCATATGCCTTATCAATACCCATCTCAAACAATAGGTTATCAACAATCACCATAAATTGATTTTTTCAATCATGTTCATGCAAAGAAAGTGAATTGCTGCTATGATGAAAACTATAATTAGAACCTTGATACTTTTCACTAATGACTCCAACGCTGTCCCAAATCACCCGAGCCTTTCCATTATCATTTCCAGTTGTAAATTGTGAATCCAAATCATCAAAGTCAGTAAACCTCTGCTCAAAGTCAGCTTCATGTGTTGATGAATCAGATTTGTTTTCAAGAAATGAATCAACACCATCGATGCCATCTTCCATGCATGCATTGTGCTCTAAAATCAGAACATCATCACAATCAAAAGGAAATTTATTCCATGTAGGATCCTCATCATACTTTGGTGTCAACACACTTGTAATGTCCCCAATTTTTGTGTTAGCATAAAATTAAATAATTAATTTAAGTTGTCGAAAAGGGTGAATTTAAAAGGACAACTTAAATTAATGGTGCGAAAAGTAACTTAAGTTATAAAAGAATTAAGTGAATTAATTTACTTTCTAAGTGGATTCTCAAAAGAATTTAATTAAAAGTGAAATAAAGGAAAAGAGGAGAATTCAAGAAGACACAAGGAGTTACGAAGAGGAATTAATAAAAGATTTTTGGAGCATTGTTGGGGGTATGCTGGTTTATGGTTTTTGGAGGAAGATTGTGTTGCTAGATAATTTCTAGAACTTTGTGAAGACGTAATCCTTCACAAGGAATATCATCTTCGGAGTTGAAAGACACTCCCTGGGTGATTGCTGATAATTCCAAATCAGGGATTATGCAAGTTCTTTAAATTGGTTCTTTCAGTTTTTATTATCAAACTTCATTTGAGAGTTGTGTATTTCCAATATGAGAAATTATAAGTTTATTGCAGAATATTTAATTAGGTATGATTGTGCAGCACCAGTATTATGAAATATGTTTTTCCTTCGTGGGATGAAAGAGAGACTATTAAGAAA
Organism: Sequoia sempervirens; assembly: GCA_007258455.2. Lineage (NCBI taxonomy): Eukaryota > Viridiplantae > Streptophyta > Pinopsida > Cupressales > Cupressaceae > Sequoia > Sequoia sempervirens. Next base: position 6,503 of record VDFB02258467.1, read on the forward strand.
CATTTTTAATTTGGATTTGCTGCTGTATAAGGGAAATAGTGCCCAATTGCAGCGTGGTGTCTTTCAAGCTAGCAGTATGAAGTCATGGTTGATGTGTGTTCTTGGATATAATTGAAGAAGTCTTAATTATTTAACATATGTGTATGGCGAAAGGAGGGAGTTCATGTATATTTAATGAACAGTGGGCGATATATATATTTATGAGTACTCCTTAACGTTGTGAAAGGGATGTTAAGACGTTGAGAGTTAGTTTGTTGCATAGAGCAGTGGAATGTTAAAGTCCATCGAAGCGGGTTCTTAATAGCGATCAATTCAAATTAGAGTGGGCAGTTGTGAGAAATCATTGCTGGAGAGAAGACTCATATATATGTCGCACTATGTATCACCAAGATAATCAAAAGTTTTTATGAGGTTGTTAATACCGATGCTTTTTGGGTTGTGAGCCGGAGGAGTGTAATCGAAAGATTTTATGAGCCTATTAATATTTTTAGAATGCTATATCTTACTTGAATGGTTTTAATTGCGATTGGTTAAGTTTTGAAAAGTAAAGGATTGTTAGATACCGATTCATCCCACCTCCCCCCTCTTAGTATCACTAAGTGCTCAACATTCAAGGCCCCAAGTCGTCATGAGTTGAGTGGGCCATTATTGTAGAATGAGGTCCAAAACACATGCCAAGTAGTGGAAGAGCAAAGGAGTTTGGGAAAAGAAAGGCTGCACCATTTTATTTGATGGGTGGACGGATGGCAAAAATAGGACACTCATCAACTTTTTAGTGGCTTTAGGGGGACAACTGGTATTCCCAAAATCAGTTGATGCCTCCAATGAAATAAAAAATGTAGAGACCTTGTGCAACATGTTGGATGAGGTGGTGATGGAAGTGGGAGTTCAAATGTCATTCAAATTGTGAACGACAATGTAGCTACATATGTGGTAGTTGGTAAACTTCTAGAGGCAAGGCATTCAACATTATTTTGGAGCCCTTGAGCTGCCCACTGTCTTGACTTGCTCCTTAAGGACATAGGGAAACTAAGTCGGGTGAAGAATGTGGTTGAAGATGGAAGGAATATCATGAAGTACATCTACAACCACACATGGGTCTTATGTCTCATGAAAGAGCACACTTATGGTAAGGATCTCGTGCGATCAGGAGTCACACGCTTTGCTACCAATTTCCTCACCTTGTAGAGTATTTTAGCTACATTGCCTAGCCTCAAGCACATGTTTGTGAGTGAAAGATGGTTGGATAGTCCTTGTTGTAGGAAGGTTGAAGTAGAGAAGGTCGTGAAGACCATTCTTGATGATAGATTTACCAAAGTAATGGAGGAGATCATCAATGTAAGTTTTCAAACTTTGTTTGATGATTTATTTTTTTATTTTCTAATATTACAACTTGCTGATTTTGTTAAATTTTTTATATTTTAGGTGTCAGAACCATTGGTTAGAGTTCTATGATTGGTGGATGGGGATCAAAATCCCATGGGGTATCTATATGAGGCCATGGATAAGGCCAACGAGGCAATTCAACATTTGTATGGGTCAAACAAGACCACATATGAACCCATATGGTGCATAATTGATCGAAGGTGGAACCGACAACTCCACCAACATATTCATGTTGGTGCATACTATTTGAACCCCGAGTTCATTTCTCTCCTAATTTTCAAAGCAGATGTAGAGGTTCTTGTTGGCCTTAACACATATATTGAGAGATTGGTTGATGATGACGACCTTCAAGATCGCACACTCTACAGCCATGTAACAAATTCATGTGTTTAATATTATTTTACCATTTATATTAATTTTTAAGTTTATTAAAATCTAGTTATAAATGGCAATTGTTATCCTTGCAGATTTGTGGTGGGAAGATTATGGTGCCACAACGCCTAATCTTCAAAAGCTTGCCATTCGCATTTTATCTCAGCCTTCTAGTGCTTTTGGTTGCGAGTGCAACTAGAGTGTCTTTGAGGCCATTCACACAAAGAAGCGCAATAGGTTGACTCAAAAGCACTTGAATGACCTTGTTTATGTGCGGTACAACCTTCGTTTGCATGAGAAGGTACAAGGGCAAGGTTCACATGAGGCACTTGACTTTGATGAAATTGATCCATACTTAAATTGGATTGCTGAGCTTGATGAGGTTGATGTGGAACTATGGTTAAGTGATGATGAGTTAACTGATTTGGAGAGAGGCAACTAAATGAGAAGCCGAAGTGGCAACATATGAGGAGGTAGAAGGCGAGTTTGGTCAGCCAGTAGAGGCAGTTTCCTCACATAAACAACTTAATCCTATCACTATGGATGAGGCACCTGTTGAGGCTCCTATTGAGGATATTGCACCTATACCATCTACTTCAACAACACCCACACAACCACAACAAAAGCTTTTGAGTTTTAGGTGTAGAAGAAATTTATGATTTACAATTTTCATTGATACCAAAACTTGAAGTTGATATGTATTCAAAAGTTGAACTTGTTTTTTGGTCTATGATATGTATTAAACTCTAGTTTTGATTTATATATGATGAAATCGGTAATATGCTCTACAAATTTAGTATATATTTGTGTTTTTGAAGAATATTTTAAAAAATTATGTATTTTCAAATGTTTGATAAATTTGATGAGTTATTACTGAGTTTTTCCCCAAGTTTTTGCCGAGTGCCGAGTTTTTAAAATTTTTAGGCCTGCCGAGTTATTGCCGAGTTTGAGTTTTTCAACTATGGTTATTACAATGTTGTATGTTAGGGCACGTTGGCCCACAAACATCTCTTGTATTATATGTGATCTATATTGTCTATTTGGGATGCCTCTTCTATTAGGAGTAATGTACATTGTTGCTTCTATTCATAGTATATTGGATATTTGAGCATCTTGGCCCAAGAACATGTATTGTGTGAGGTCTCTATATTATTTTGCTTGCTATTGTTAATATCTCACAACTTACTATTTTAATATTATTGGATCCTAAACAAATGGTATTAGAGCTTCCTAATTGGATCAACTGCTTTGAATTGGACTTAATCTATAGAAGCATCCTTAGCAGCAGTAGTTTTGGTTTTTCTTTAAGTTTAAGGATTATCTTTAGCAACAGTCTCCTTTGAATGAAATTTCCTTCAAGTGGCTTAAATATTACTCCAAGTTGGCTGCTTCTTACACTTTAGTTTTTGTTCATTTATTAAGCTAAGCAATACTTAAAATAAAAAATCTTCAGGAACGTCTGAAAACTTTATTTTATGAATCAAATCAATAATACATCCTTTTAATTGAAATCTGGGAAACATGTAAGTTATTATAATAGTATTATGGAAATTGATATTGCAGATGTACATAGCGTTCCTGTTACAATACAGCTACCAAGTGTACAACTGATTGAAAGTTCACCAGGTTTAAAATTTGGGTCTTTTATAGCTTGTGAACGGGTCTGCATTCCTGGACTTCAAAGGTTTGCACATTTTAAGAAATATGCTCATTTACGTCGAGTCAAGGTACAATACTCACAAGGAATATCAAAATATTCACAAAAGATTGAAGTGTGCATTCACAGGTAAGATTGCTTTGATGGACATTATATTTCTTGTAATCTTGGTGAATTTCAGTTGTTATTAAGTTTTCATTTTATGGTGCTTATATTATTGTCATAGTACAGAGTTTTTTAAAGCTTGCATGAGTGGATTTGAATTTTTGCTGGAAGTTTAAATCATTCATGTTTTAGACATCAAAGTCTTGTTTTACCAACATTTTCATAGATTGTTCATATTTAATTGGTTTGTACTATTTAATTTGCACCTGAAAATCATAGGCCAATATTTATTAATTTTTTAATTTGTAATGACAAGGTGTGTTTAACTATACGCTGAGGAAAGGGAGCCATGCACTGAGGGTTGTTTAGCTCTCTCTTTACAGTTTCATATCTTAACCATAATTCTATCAGTTTAGCTTCCCAAGCTAGGTATACGTCTAGGATGATCAAGATGCCTTTGAATGCTCCGTGTTAAACAGTAAAAGAAGATTTAGCATCTTATTATCTTTTAGTTCCAGCATTTATAAATTTTTTCATTGGAGCTTTTACTAGCTTTCTTAAAAATGAGAACTCAAAATGATATTGCTTCACATAAGTTTTGATTTTTCCATTCAAATCATCTGCATCATCGAATTTTCTCTCTCATTTAGAGCACATCTGCAACACTTAGAACATGCTTATAGAAAAGTGGAGTTGAAGATAAAAGTCATTCCTTGTTATTTGAAGACTTAAGAATAATCTATATGTCATATAATGGTGTATATCAATGATGCTACTACAAAATCTTGTATGATATAAGCAAAGATAGCAACTCAAGGATTTTGATCATGATAGCTCTGCATATTGTTTATTTCACACTTTGTCTATGAATTGGAAGGGCTCAGCCCTCCATCACATTCTGCCCACCTGTACTAGAGTCCTTTGAAACAGCTGTACCAATACTGGAGGGGTGTTAAAGACATCTTCAACAAAATATAAAGCAAGCTATATTGGGATGAAAAACCTTGAGGAACCAAAACAGCTGTCATGTTAAGATCAAATAAATGCCTGTAGTTGATAGCAGTTTTTTCTCAGCCTGTAATTTACACAGTTGATGAGAACAGAAGATAAAAAGTTAAGAAGTGATAGTTTTTGATGTTTATCTACAACATATTTTATAGCCTTGGTGGATTTTCAGTGGTTTAAAGTGGATAAGGATAATTATGTTCTAAATGTAACCTGCAGCCATTTCGTGGTAAAATTAACAGTTCACAATTTTTTGTTGCTGATCTAATATGTGTTTTTCCACACTTAATTTTAACACAATTTGAATTTAACAAAGAACAGGTTTTGTTTTCCACTTAAGTATGCTATGAGAGACTATTGTATTATCACCAATTCTCATTTGGTTTTAGCTTTATCTTTACAGAAATGCATCTCTTTTATTGGGCCAGTGTGAACAACATGAGTGGAAAGCACTTGAGAAAGGTTTATGGATTGGCATTATGTCACCATATGAGACAAAATTTATGGACATTAGGATGCAAGACACAATATTTGGTTCTCTCACAATTTCTGTAGAAGAAGGTTAGTGAGCTTTTGGGACATTATTTGTTTATGAACTTGTGGCCTAAAACATCAATAGAGTGCCACTGAAGAGTAGAATGATGTTAGGTTATGCTAATGAATGTCTATACTCTAAATGATTGTTATATGGTTGCAGAGTTCCAACCATACCGCTTGACTTTCCTGGGTTTAGGCCTTGTGATGTTAATTTTGGCGCCTACTGTGAGTAAATGGGTGCCCTTTTACTATAGCAGTGCAATGGCGTTTGGAATCATCCTTGTCATTTTAATTTTCCTTTTTCAGGTTATGCTTCCACCACCTTTTTTCTTCTGCATTTTATTTTATGTGGTCACTGTGCTTTTACTAAGAACATTTTTGTTATTATTTTACTTTATGTAGTCCTTAATTTTGGTATTTGTATATGGATACATTATATGAAATGGTACTTCAGTTTTCCAAATGGGAATACATATATGTGCTCCGTTTGGTTATCCGTAATTAACATAGATATTCCATAGTTATATTCACTAACATGAATCTTATTATATGAGAAAGCAACTTGGTTGAATATGCTCACAGTCCTCTTAATATTTAATTAAGAAAACAATCAATTATGCTTAGGAGTGAGTGGCTTATGTGTTGCAAGTATAGGTTTTTGCTTGAATGAAAATAAACAACTAAAGAACTGAATCACACTAAAAAATGAAGCTTATACACAAGGGATTTACCCAATGTGGGCAAGGTGAAGGGTGGCAAACTTAATGGCTTCTTCAAACATGGGTTTGAGTGATTTAATTTCCCCTTTTTGAGAAAACCCTAATTCGTGCCCTAGAATCACAAATTTAATGCAATTAGGGTTACCACTTACCGATTAGGCGCTTTAAGAAAGATGAATCCTGGTTTAGGCCCTGCAATCATGTTAGATGATATTGAAATCTAATTCATATAATCAAATATATATATATATATATATATATATATAATTTTTTTATCTATTTAAATCATGTAAATATCTAACTATTTCAAATAATATAAGTCACACAACATCATAATGCACATTGGAAGCTGGATCATAATGGGACTAGGATGAGGAGCATGATAGGTGTAATGTAGTGAGCCAACACTCCACTGATTTGTTTTCACTGTGATTGTAGGTCTGATTTTCTGTTTTCCCGTGATGTGTTCTTGTTTTCAGTTTGTAGTTTGCTTGCAAATGATGTAAAAGTGGTAACAACAAGCATATACATACAATGGACTTCAAATTAACTAAGCTACTGAACAACCTTGAGTATATTGCTCAATTTAGCGGCCAAATATGATTTCTTCATTACAAAATAAGAAGCATTCAACATACAACTTACATCAGATTCATAGCTACATATATCTTAAACCAAACTTTAACTTACAGCCATATAACACTGTGAATAGTGTTTTGCTACAGTACCCGCCCTTAGTAAATTGCTCATACAATATGAAATACAAATTTCTCCCACCTAAATCTGGATTGGAAGTCTTTTTAGGGTAAGGGCACCCCCTTTTGGTGAACTTGCAGCCACTAGTGATAGGCGTTTTCCTTCCTTCTTGCTGCTACAAACCCTCAAGTATGGCGGTTCGCTGTAGGTGTCAAAAACAGTCCACAAAACCTTCTAAAATGCGAACAGCTCCTTCGAAGTCGAAAATGTACACTAAAAGCAAAAACCCTCTCTGGAAGAAGCTCTAACAACTTGTAACCAGCAATATATGGCTCCCAATGAAGCAGCCAAGCTCAGATCTGCAACTTTAGGGTGGTATTTCACACCATCAAGAAGCACAAATTCAAACAACAAGCCCCCTCCAGGCTCACCCACTACAGAAATCAGGAAACCTAGTTTCCCTCTTTCCCAAACTCCAACTCACAAGCTTCAATCAACAAAAACATATCATAACATGAGGGGGGTCGAACTTCTCCTCTTTCTTTTATAATTTCATATTGAAATCACTATTCATTAAAATGGCACTATTCACTTAAATTATGTTCTTTTTTCACTCTAGTAATGAATAGTAACTGAAAAATATAAAGTGACCCCTTTAAATAAAAGACACATGGTCCCTAAGCCAGAGAAGGCGAAATAAAAGGTGGAGACCATAATTTTAAGCACAATTATCACGCCAAATGCACAAATTCACCCTGTCACCATACTCCAGATATCAATACTGCAAATTCACGACCAAGTGCCCGTTCAAGTGACCCTCTATTTAGAACCATTAGCCTATGAGGATCGACATAATAGGTTAATCCACCATCTCTGATGCTCGCGAAAGAATGGGGACATTACAGTTTGCCCTCCCTGAAATTGCTTGTCCCCAAGCAATCCTTACTGCAAAGAAATTTCACTCCTCGGAAGGCCCAAAAGAAGAATTGTGAAACGTCCCATGCATTGCTAACTAACTCCTGACGCACCATTATAAACACAATTGTGCAAAATATCTCTGGATCCCAAACCCAGGATGGCAGTTCGCCATGTCTGATAACCTCTGACTTCCTCTGCGCAAATCTGATCACAACTTCACCAAACCCAGGATCCCAAACCCAGGATGGCAGTTCGCGCATGTCTGATACACTTAGAAAATTCTCTGAACTCTTCATGCAAGGCAAGGCGCATTTGAGAGCATCTACTTCAAATTTAAAGCACTTAGTGGAATTTCTACCCACTTTCCTCCTCAAGGCGCATTTGAGAGCATCTACTTCAAATTTAAAGCACTTAGTGGAATTTCTATCCATTTTCCTCCTCAAGGTGCATATGGAGGGGTGAGCTTCAAGTTTCACACACTTAGAATTTTTTTCATGGCATCTCTTCAAGCTTGGGCGCATTTTGCCCTTGGAGCTTCAAATTTCAAATACTTAGAAAATTTCTTGGATCTTCTCTTCATCTTAAGGCACACTTGGGGTAGAGAGTTTCAAATTTCAAGTACTTAGAATATTTTCCACCCATCTTCAGCTTCAAGGGCACATTTCACCGTGTGAGCTTTCATTTTTCATGCCTTAGTAGAATTTCATCCTCATCAGGTAGCTTCTAGGGTGAATTTTGATGCTGGACTCCAAATTTTATCAAACTTAGTGAATTTCATGTCCTTCGCCTGATTTGGGGTGACTCGTTCATGCTAACCTTGGCTTGCCCTAACTTTCTATTTTTAGAAAGTTCTCCACATTTTGTGCCTTGAACTGATTTCTGACTCTGAAAAGCCTAATTTTTGCTTTGTTTTGAACCTCGGGATGTAGTTGAACTTTCGGGGCCTGATGCCTACCTGTACCCGCTATTTTTAGCAACTTGCTAAAAATAGTAACTGCTCAGAATGTGCTCAAACTTTGCGTGCTGATTGCCTAAAGGGTGTTGATTGTGGCTGGATGCTGCTTCTGCATGATTGTCGTGTTCCGTCCTTGATTTTAGGAAACCCTAATTCTTCTGCACAGGCCTGCTAAAAATAGTAAGTGCTTGATTTTTGAATCTCTACAACTCCGTTTAGCTTGAAATTCACGCCATGGGGTCTTCATGATCAAGTTGATCTGTTCATACTGGTGCCTCGCGCTGACCTGCTATTTATAGCATGTTTTTGGAGGTTGTTTACTATTTATAGTAACTGCTCAGTTTCATGACTTCCACAACTCTGTTTGACTTGAAATTCGAATGTCGTGCTCCTCATGGGGCGACCTGCCTGTTCACACTGGCGCCTGCTGCTGGTTTACTATTTTTAGCCAGTTTCTGGAACGCCTTACTATAAATAGTAAGTGTTCCGATTGCCTTCAAATTTTACCAGTGGATAGCTTGAAAGATGCTGACCGCAGTGGGATACACCGGTTTTTGAAAATTCTGGAATTTCACCCCTCATTTTGGGTCCCGAAGTTGGAAACCCTAATTTGTCTTGCATGCGCCTCGAATGACCTCTGTTTAACTCCGTTTCTGTTGCATGTCATCGGGCTCGTGATTCTAAAGTGCTGGGTAGCTACCAAAGTGAACCTGCTAAAAATAGTAAGTGGCTGAAAAAGTGATCAACCAGCTGCCGGATGATTTTGCATGTCACACTGCCCGAGAGATCTTGAAAAACCCAGAAAAACCCAGAAAAATCATCAACATGCAAGCACTGACTAAAAATAGCAAGTTTCTGAAAAGTGACCAGTTCTGCTTGCATGTTACCTCGTTGCGAAGCTCTCGGAAAATCTAGAAAGATAATGCTGACATGCGACGAGAAAACTTACATGCAAACCCTAATTATAGCCTCTGAAGGTTGAGCACTGAAAAGTTGTTGTCCCATTTTGCATGTTATATCACTGCGATGGTCTCGAAAAACCCAGAAAGAATCCTCAAACACACATCTGAAAGTCTAACATGCAAACCCTAAAAATGGACTTCGAAAGAAAGACTGCTAAAAATAGCAAGTTGTCCGTTTCTGCTCAAATTTTGCCAGTGATGAGTTCAAAGTGCTCAGAATGTAGTGCAATTATCAGAACATGAAAATCTTGAGAAAACAAACCCCAAATTGACACTTACTAAAAATAGAAAATTGCCAGAATTCAGTGAAAATTCAGAGGGAGCCTACTGGAAGCATATTGATTGCAACGTGAAGCTCAGATTCCAACTTATTCACTCCATTTGACTTCAAATTGACTAGAAAACTCAAAACCCTAATTCTATAGACTTAGCCAAAATCTCACGTTTAAGCTCAAAGCCGGGCACACACCCGGAAATGCAGACAATAGAAGAGAGAGACAGAGAGAGAGAGACAAAACCAAAGCCAAAAAAAAAGAGGAATGGAGCAAAAATTAGGGGGTCCCCATTTTGAATGGGGTGATGTGTGAAAAGGTCACAACAAGACCCTCGCCAAATTTGATCTTTATTTTTTGTTTTTGATGCTTGGGAATTTTGTCAAACAGTTGTGCAAACTCTTTCAGCTGATGATTGATGTCTGTTTTTGTGTTTTTGGTTCATATAATGATATCATGTGCATAAAAGATTCTAACTGAAATATACTAATGACTGAAATGAATAAGAGAGTGATTTAATGCAAGTACTTTTCTGATTTTTCATTACAATATGATGACTGAAATGAAATGCAACTGAACTAATATGCATCTACAGCCAATAGACATTTTATCAAACAGTTGTCCTGCCAACTCCAATCTCCATTATGACTGATAATGCAAAGCTGATTACAATATTTTGGCCAGTAAACATAATATGCTGATTGCCCTCTGGAAGAGCCAATCTACAATGCAATAGAGATGGGAAACACTACAATGACTAATGCAAAATTACAATGATGGCAGTGATACAATGACTTTGAAATGCAATTAAGGCTGAGATAATGGCAATATAAGAGGTGACAACATGCAGCTACAATGCTATTTTATTCAATGAAACATGGAACCTGATTGGATGCCATGATGAAGTAATAACAGTGAGGTGAAAGCTCAATCGACTCCTTCAAAAACGTCTCCTCTTGATGCTAGACAGCCATGCCAAGGATGCCTTATGTAATGCAATATATCCCAACATAATTCAAATGCAAACAAGTGTCTCAAACTCAAAATCCTACTGAACCTGGTGTAGAGGGCTGCGCTTGGAAACGCTAATGAAAATCTCCAAAAGTTGAACTGTATGCAACGTAGAATGTTGCGCTCAGATTTGCCAAGTGAACTCTCTAAAATAAACTTCAAGAAGTCGTGCCTACCATACTTGAAAGGCCACGAATTTTCCAGCACCCAATATCTGCCTCCAATCTATAAAATTCAAATTTCTTCTAGGATTGAAAGTGATCTTCAAGTAGCTGCTATTATCTCCTTCAAATACCCGATTTTTATCCAACAAGAATCCTCCAAAATCGAGCTGAATATGTTCTCTCAATTACAACAAATGCAATTGTCTCCCAAAATCGAACTTCTTGTGCTCTCCAAAATTTGGTCAAAGACCATTAAATTTTGCACAGTCGAACCAACAGAAATAACTCCCTCAAGTGCAACAATAAACTAGCTGTTGCAACCTTACAAACCCTTTAGTAAATGCAATAATAAACTAGCTATTGCATTGAATCAAACTCTTTTATAGAAGTGCAATAATACATCAACTATTGCACCAATTCAACTCTTGCAATGAAGCACCTGTAGAAACCTTGGATGGATTCCTCAACAATCTCCAACTAGGGTTGATCTTTCACAACCAAACCTGGTATCCTTGAGTCTTCAAACCCTTAGACATGAAAAAGCCTTCAAGCTTTTCTCGAACTGAAATGAGAAATAAAATCCAAGACATCCCCAAATGCCAAGCCCACAACTCCTTATAAATATTTCTCAATGACTTCTAAGAAGCTTCTAGAAATATTATTATTTTATTCCCCAAAGTGACTTTATGATATATATTAATTATTTTATTTTAGTCACTTTATTAAATTAATTAAATATAAGGTTATCTTATGATATTAATTTATTGAGATAACTTTACAAATAATTAATTTAATCATTATTCCCTTATTTCTCCTTTTAGCCTTCAAGAATAAGTAAAGGCTAAACAATCTCCGGGGTGGCTACTGAGAAGGGGACATTACATTCTTCGACATATGTTGACGATCGGTATCACATTCTTCTTCTTCCCTTTTGTTCCATTCTTCGTACCACTGTAGTATCTATTTCTTTTGTTGCTCCTAGTCTCACTCTACCCAAAGATCTTGTAGAATGATGAAGTGACGTGCAATAAGTTTTGCTAGTTTGTCGAGAAGACGATCCACCTCTGGTTTGATGTTTAGGTTGTTCAAGATGGTGGCTTGAGGGAGCTTTCTCCTTAGAGCTTCCCTCTGTACATGGTCTCTTAACAAGATTTCCCATTGATTCACCAAGTCTTGTGTCAACTTGTTTTCCCTTTCATCGTTTTCTTGCATAGGTTCTTTGGCTGGCTATCCGATTACATTGCCATGATTCCCGTTTGTGAGTTGTGTTTCGCTAGGGTTCATATCGGCAACAACGCCAAATATTTACTCGGCAATGTTAATTGAACGACGAACAGAGAGTAAACGTAAATATATAACAGCAATAACAAAATGTCAATTACTTATAATAATGCTTAGAAGATATGTTGTGTATTCATTCATTGGATATGCAATCATTATAGGATACATAATGTATGTGGTCCCCGACTGCAAGTGCAAACTAGAAATATATAGCAAGCTGATGTCGGTTGAGAATGCCAACCATCGGCAAGTACCAAGTAACAACCAACCAACAGTCAGGGACTAATTACACATTAACTTATTTATTTATTTCTTTCCAACTACACTAACTAGCTTCCTTTGCTCTGTGCATGTGTCGTGTAAATCAGCAGCCATATCCACTGGCCATATTTGATGGCTTATACTCTGAGAAACTGAAAGGTGATCACAAAGATTTAATGACCCCAAAATCTGATTGACAAGGTTAAATTCTTCCTAATGCACTCTGGCCTAGAAATGCCTCCCATAAGCAAATGGCCAATTCACCTCCTATTTCTTTGTGGCCATTACCCTTGTAATGCCTAATTACCAAACATTGAAAAGTTCTCAATAGACTCTCCTCCTTCAGTTTTAACACTTACTTTTTGAGAAAAAGATATCTTCTCTTGTAAACAATAGAAAGAAAAAAGAGAAAAACATCTGATAGCTAACTGACTTTCTTATTTTTTCTTGAATGTACTCATTTTTCTAATGGATAGATTAGGAAAGGATAAAGATTGCATATCAAGGATTAAAGAAAAATCTCTCACATCGATCTAATCAGTAAAATAATGTTTTTTTTGCACAATATGATGTTTAACAATCACATCATTAACAATGATTGCTTCTGTTGTTTGAAGTGCTTGAATCTTTATGCACTTTGAGTTCTAATCTGAGAATAAGGCAAGTAATTTTTGTAAGGTAATACAAACTTCATTGGTATATTCCAAAGTTGAAATTTCATAAACATTCATGATGACAAAGTTTGATTCGAACATAGGTAACTTAATTTGAGAGTCCTTTCATCACTGTGTAGAAGTTTATTTTGTATCAACTTATTGGATTACACTCTGATCAGATATTTTTCTCATCCTGATGATGGATCACAAGGTGTGATTTGAAACATTGACGCAAAATAAACTTCTATACAGTTGATTACCAGAACTCTCAAATTAATCTCATGGTCTGTGGAAATGCGATGTCAACAAAGGTAACTTGTCTGATCCAAGCTAGTTTCTTTTCATTCTCATACAGTAGTCCTCAATAGTAATGTTATCTGATGTTAGGTTATGAAGCTGCTTCCAACGGGGCGGAAAAGCACAGCATACGTTGTTTTATATGGTTCAATTGTAAGTATCTATCAATGTTTGAGGTTTTTCTGTTGCACCTGCTAGTCAGCCCATCTTGCTTGATTTTTTCCAATCAAATTTATTTAATGTTATTACAGATTGGCTTTGGATCTGTTATTCTACGTTATGTATCAGGATTGGTTCATTCTATTCTTGAGGAGTTAGGGTTTGGCGAGGAAATGTTTAATCCTGTAAGTTGTTCATTATTGCAGATGTTTGAATTAAATGTTTTCCACTCTTTTATTTATAGAATTAAGTTATTCATTCTATAAGATCTTACTGTTTATAATATGTCCTTAACATGATGTGTATGCATTTGTATCTTTCTAATAACATGAAAGATGAGAACCTGTGAAAAGTTGCATATTTAATACTTATGCTTTGAGGCTAACAAAATTCACTAGACAAATTTTAATTCTTTCAAATAGGAGAATCTCCAATAATATTTGCATTTACCAGAACAGAATGTGTTGATGTTAATATTTGATAATTTTGAACTATAAGACAGTGTTGTAATGTGCCAAGATATTTTTTTTTTGGTGTTTTGACAATGTTTGACAAAATGACAATATGGAATAACACTAAAATCTAAGATTAAATTTGCATTCCCAATTTGATTATCACAACAAATAAGCCCAATAGCTTGAATTCAGATATGCAATACTGATTCCATTAACTTCTAACTACCAAGAAATAAAATCCACACAAGCTGACTAAATCTGAAACAAATGTAACCTCAATGTGGGAGATTGTAGTGCTGTTTGAACCCTTGATTAATAATGATATTTGAAATAGAAATATATACACTCTATATTTGATCACAATCGCAGTACTGCTCTGCTAACAAGGGTGAACTCTGATTTTTATCCAGCAACTGTAATCAGTCATTATGTCTGCCGTAGCAGCCTATATGTACCTCCTTATGCTGGCATGCCCCTTCACAATCACTCATCAAGTGCTGAAATCCTTTGCATGGTTCTTGCTTCTGCTAAAAGTAAGTAATATTCACCAAAATACAACCAAATACTGCCTTAGTCTGTTGCGCCTCTCCTCCAAATCAGCACTACCTCTCTAGAATGCCTCCAAATCATCAAATTGTAAATTTTAATGATCAGATTTAATGCACAGAAAATTAATTCAAAATCAGACACAGCAACACAGCAGATACCCTGGGAAAACCCTCCTCTTGAGGGAGGAAAACCCAGCAACAAAGATCTCTCTTATATATATAAATAATGACAACAATTCTCTTTACAATGAGGCCAATTACAAGGCCAATATTCAGCACCTACACTAGATGCAATGACAGATAATAATCTGTACTTCCTTGATATCTAATTCTGCCCTTGAATAAATTCGCAACCTGCTCTTGAAGAAATTCGCACTTGAATGAAGTAATGAATCGAACTTGCTTTATGATCAAATAAAGGGGAAATGACCTTGTATAAATACACATTGATAGAGAGGTCGCACCTCTTCAAGAGATAGGTCGGCCAAGATAATTACAAATAATAAATGCTAATTTCAAGGAAGGTCGGCCATCAATAAATTTTCTTCATGAATAATCACGCCAATATATAAGAGATTTGTCTCTTCACAAAAATCATGTATAATAATTAAATAGGCCATGCCTATCATTTAATTATTATCTCCATGTAATCTGGCTGGAAGGATTCGCCTGAAGCTGCAATCATCATTAACACTCCCTCTCAGCTAGGGAGAGAACTTCTAGCTACACAAGACTTTATCACCTCAACGTGATGTCTACCACATTGGCTACAACCAAATGTGAAAAGAAGAATATCACCTCAACGTGATATTAGATATCGCCTGAACACGATATCAACCATAATGGCTACAACCATACTATGGTAAGTACAAGTGTTCATCACTTGCGTGATGTCACCTCAACGTGACTTTCACCATGACTCTCTCAGAGGGTGAAACACAAGCACAACATATGTCATGGAGTCACACACATGACATCCACCATGACTCAGCTCAGAGGGTGGAAACAAGGGCTTTCACCTCAAATCTCAAAGAGAAATGCATTAACAAGGGCTTGCACCTCAAATTCTTCCGTCTCGAGGAAAATGCATTAACAAGGGATTTCACCTCGAACTTCTCTCACAAAGAAGAACTCATTAAGCAGGCTCACGATCGAGACTCTTTCTTCTCAAGTCTGGATTCTCCACCATACCAAGCTTATCTCGAAAGTACACAAACTTTATCTGGCGAGAGGCTTGGTGAGAATATCTCATCGGTCGATATACCTCAATCACAGCCGCAATTCCATATCTCTCATGTAGTGGTACTTGATCTCAACGTGCTTGGTTCTGTCATGGAATACACATTGACAGACTTCACACTTCGATTATCACAATGAATGATAGTAGGCTCCATTGATTGTCCAAACAATCCTGCAAGGAGCTTCGAAACCCTGCTTCGAGTTGCCATACAAGCTGCAATATACTCGCCTCTGCTGTACTCAATGCTACAGATGACTTTCTGTTGCACGAAATCATAGTTGAACCCAAACTGAAGCAACAACCAGAGGTGCTCTTCCGATCGTGAAACAACCTTAATCGAATCGGTGAAACCATGTAACTCCAAGTCTGCATCTGAAGAATACCTCAACCCATATCCAATTGTACCATGCAAGTATCTCAGGATATGTTTAGCTGCAACAAGATGTATCTGTCTCGGATCACACATAAACTGGCTAAGTGCACTCACTGCATAGCAAATGTCAGGTCTAGTGTTAACTAGATACATCAAAGATCCAATTAGCTGTCTGTACAAGGTAGGATCCACCAAGTTTGAATTAGCTGCAGCCTCCTTCAACTTATGTAAGTTGGTCTCCATAGGAGTGGACATGGATTTGCAATCCATCATACCAAATCTCTTAAGTATATCAATGGTGTACTTTCCTTGACTTAGAATCATCTCATCTGGTTTCTGCCAGACTTCTAATCCAAGGAAGTAATGCATGAGCCCAAGGTCCTTCATCTCAAATTCCGAAGTCAACTCCTTCTTACACTCAAGAATCAGGTGATCTTCTCCAATAAGGATCAGATCGTCAACATATAAAACCAAAATTAATGCATCACCATTGATTACCTTGAAGTAGAGATTTGAATCAGCATCATTCTTCAAGAAGCCCAAACTTGACAGGTATCGATCAATCCTTTTGTACCATGCACAAGGAGCCTGCTTAAGACCATACAAGGCCTTCTTCAGTTTGCAAACATGTGACTCCTTCCCATGAACCTCAAATCCATCAGGTTGCTGTATATAAACCTCTTCCTCAATCACTCCATTGAGAAAAGCTGTCTTCACGTCCATCTGGTGAATCTTCCATCCTTTAGATGCAGCAATAGCAATGATGGTTCTAATAGAAGTATAGCGAGCAACAGGAGCAAATGTTTCTTCATAATCAACTCCCTCTTTCTGAGAGAATCCACGAGTCACAAATCTTGCTTTGTACTTCTCAATGCTTCCGTTTGCAACATGCTTAATCTTGAATAGCCATTTAGAGATACCATAGACTTGCCCTCGGGTCTAGGAACAATGCCCCAAACATCATTCTTAAGAATTGACTGATACTCCTCTGTCATAGCATCTTTCCAAACCTGATGACTAGATGCTTCCTCAACACAGGTAGGCTCGGATTCTATAATTTGACTCATCAAGGCAACATAACTGGAGAACTTATGTGGCCTTTTGCTTTCTCTGAATGTGCCTCTAGGAGCTGCAAAAATTTCAGCCTCTTGCATAGTACGACTGGCCCATAGAGGTCTCTTTCTTCCAACAACAATGTTAGTAGGCCCATTAGTAGGTTCCAAGGGTTCAACAGGATCAATATCTTCTTTTGGTTCTGAGGTCTCCCTCTGAATCTCAGGAGTATGGTCAACTTCCATATCCTGAGGAGACTCTTCATTATCAATCTCCATATGAATCCCCTTGGATCTCCTGAATGCGACATCTTCCTCGAATGTGACATCCCTACTGATCTCGATCAATTTCTGACCTGGAATGTATATTCTGTAGGCTTTTGATGTCTCACTATAACCTACAAATATTCCCTTCTTGCCAGAAGGCTCCAACTTGGTTCTCTTTTCCTTGGGAACATGAATATAGACAGGACATCCAAAGATCCTCAAATGACTGACTTCAGGCTTCTTCCCTGTAAAAGCTTCTTCCGGAGTCATGTTTTCCAGGACCTTATGAGGACTTCTATTCTGAACATATACAGCCGTCTTGGAAGCTTTTGCCCATAAGAAGTTTTGGAAATCTTGATATGAATCATGGCCTTTGCTGCTTCCACGATTGTCCTGTTCTTTCTTTCTGCAACACCATTTTGTTGAGGATTATAGGGAACACAGAACTCCCTCTTAATCCCTGCATCAATACAAAAATTTCGAAAACTGCCAGAGGTGTACTCTCCACCATTGTCAGATCTGAGGACTTTAATTCTTTTATTAGAAATATTTTCTACCAAGGCTTTAAACTCTTTAAACCTATCCAACACTTCCTCAGACTCTTTAGATTTCAAAAAATAAATCCAAGTCTTCCTAGAGTGTTCATCAATAAAAAGAACATAATACAAGAATCCACTCAAAGACGAAACTGACATAGGACCACATAAATCAGAATGAATAAGGTCTAAAATACACTTAGATCTATTTTCTCTACTATGAAAAGGGGCTTTTATATTCTTACCCAATGCACAACCCTTGCAAGTACCTTCGTGCTCTTGGTTGAACTTAGGAAGGCCTAACACCATCTTCTCCATGATAGGTAAGGCTCGGAAGTGTAGGTGAGCCAATCTCCGATGCCAAAGATCACATAGACTTGAAGAATCATGAACCAACGCTTGTAAAGGACGTGTGCAGACCCTGTAAAGACTTTCATGTCTAACTCCAATTACTTGAGCATCCTTGAAGCTAGAGTTCTCCATCCACACTAGAACTTTGCCTTTGGAGAAGGCAACATGATATCCTTTATCTTCCAAGGCTGAAATAGAAATAAGATTGCGCTTGATTCCAGGAACATAAAGAACATTACTCAACTGAAGTGTGATGCTGGAATCCAAATGAAGTGAAGAGGTCCCAAATCCTTTCACGGAGTAGCTAGCATCATCTCCAATAATGATTTGCTCGGAAGACTCCTTCTCCACCAACCTTGATAAGTGCTCCTTAAAACTAGTGATATGTTGTGAAGCACCACTATCGATCAGCCAAGTGTTGGTGTCATTAGGTACACTGCTTGCCAATGCCGAGTAGAACAAATATTCACTTGAATCCTTTTGCGGAGAAGCATCATCAATATCCACAACGGTAGCTTGTTGCTTAGGTCTAGTTGGATAATACTTGGCGAAGTGCCCAAACTTATCACACCTAAAACATTGAATCTTGGACATATCCCTCTTCTTCTTGAATGGAGGTGCATCATTGTTTCCCTTGTCTTGATTCCTCTTGAAGAATCCTTTCCTTCCATCTTTTCCTTTCTTCTTTGAAACATGGGAGGCGAGAACATGAATGTCTTCATTCTTTGAACTTTGACCAACGCCTCTTGCCACCAACCTTGATTCCTCTTAAATGCAATCTGATCTTAGGCGATCAAACTTAGGCAATTTCGATCTTGCACTGATTCCCTGAATGTAAGATTCCCAAGACAAAGCTAGACCATTGAGAGCAAGCATAGTCAGGTCTTTGTCATCAACCATATGCCCTATTGTCGAGAGCTGATCTCTCAAATCTGCAATCCTCATAAAATATGCAATCACTGATTCACCTTTCGCCATCTTCACATGATGAAGTTGTTGCTTCAGTGCAAGCGCTTGGTATTGTTGATTTCGTACATCTCTTCCAATGTTTTGAACATGTCTCTTGCTGTCTTCAACTTAGAGACGATAGGCACAATATGATCCTTGACGGAATCAACCAATATCTTGATGTAATGTCCCCTTCTCAAACCTGATCTTTCCAGTGACCGTTGGCCTTTTTTCTGGAAACCCGAAGGCTAGTCGGAAGGTAAAATTAGGGTTTCCTATTTTTGAGGATGTCTTTGTTCGGAGTTGGTGGATTTGTTGGCGGATTCTTTCTAGGTTTTCAGAGAATTTCGCAGTGGTATGTTCATTCCGGCATTCAGAGCATTTTCTGGAATTTACTATTTTTAGTAAATTCTATTTTTGGCAGCTTTTCAGATGGGTTCAGCTTGGTTGACTTCCTGCTTCAGTTTGGTCAGTTGACTTGCTCAGTAATGGCTTCAGGGCACATTCAGAGAGATAAGTTGAGTCATTTAATTAAAAGTCACGTTTTAAATATTATATTTTAACGTTGACCCCTTGGCCTAGTCTATTGATTTAATGTTGTTTTGAAAAGTGGTCTTTTGAGGGTGGCGCCTTCATTAAGATTATTTTATTAATTTCCAAAGTCAAAACAAGCTTCATGTGGGCGCATTTATCAAGGTGTTGAATTTAATTAAAATATCAAATATTAAGCTTGAATGGAAAAGGACGCCATCTTGGAGAAAGGATTAAGGTTTTGACATTGAAGTGGATTTTAGGGTTTCGTGAAGTCAACAGGAAGTTATAAAAGGAAGACTTTGAGCATCATTTCTCATTTTTGGTCTACAGTACTGTTATGCTGCCGGTTTGGCTCTGGGTTTGCTTCGAGGAATGAAGGCCTCCTAGCTCGGGCATCGCTTCTTGTTTGTAAGACAACAACTAGTGGTGATTTTAGTTTAGTTTATGAGTGCATTGGAATTTGTGCATTGTAATCTGCATTTGTCTAATCAGGTTCAGTTTTTGGCATATTAGATGTTTCTGGTTTTTGCATGTTTGCTACAGAAGATCCGTACTTTTATTTGTAAATCAAAAAAGACAAAAAAATGTGTTATGGGTATTGCATAATTCTATCCATTTAGGCTAGGCGCCCTTGTGTGCAAACTTGTAGAATTTTTAGAGAGAAGCCTGATTTTTAATAAAGAAATCGCCCCTGTCAGCTGGGCCGTACTTTTCAGCTGTCTTGGATTTCATGCATTAAATATAGTTTACATTCTAAGTCTGTTTCTTGTTGTTAGTCTGAGCGCCCTCATGATAGCATTGTTTTGCATTGAATACCCCGCCATTTGAGTAGTTAGGAAAGGAGTTATGAGCTATTCAAGAAATCTGTATGCAGCTGGTTATGTGATGAAAAATGCAGGTCAGTTATAATAGTTCGTAGAAATCTGCAACTTCATTCTTGGATAGGTGTTGAGAGTCTTCAAAGACTTCGCGGTGGCTTCAATTGGGAATTGCTCAAGTTGAAAGAGGTTGGATTTGTTGATGTTCTTCATCTTTAAGTTTTACTTATCAGCAAAGAAATCCTTTACTATTGTAGCAACTCTGTTTATGTGTTGATTCACATTGTTAGCAAGATAACATCTTTCATATTGTAAGCTGGCAGTAGTACTGACAGCAACTTAGATTCTTGCTTCATCAGATTGTAATGCTCTTCTTACTTTCAGCATTTGATATTGTATTTAATTGACCTCCGCCCTATGGTAGCTACTTTCCCATTCTGGGTTAGCAAGCACATTCTAGGTGTTGAGTATTTCCAGCTTTCCGCATTTCTTTTCAAGCATTGTTATTTGTAATCACTCCGCCATATGGTCGCCCCTCACTCCATTCTGGATTGGGTAGCACATACTTGGTGTAGAGTTCCCTTTCAGCACTTAGAGTAGAAGATCCTCTGACCATATGCTCGCCATCATCGGCGCCATCCTTGGTTAGAGTTGCTTCATTACGTTTTGGTTTAGCTGCTAACCTTAACGGATACTTTCGTTTGTAATTCTGTTGTTTGAAAAACGAAAAAATTTGGCTCGAAATATTTCACTTGATTGCTTTGATATCTTTCTTCACCCACTGCAATTTCTCTTCTTCCTCAGGTTCAGGAACGCTGGACTCTACGAACTCACCCAAATCATTTTCACGCAAGGTAAGCATGATCCTAAACCTCCATGATGTGAAGTTAGATGCACCCTCGAGTCTATCCTTGATCTTCAAACCGTTCACCATGTTGACTAATGTAGATAAATGAACAAATAGGTAGTGCTGATTAGGAATAATCTGATCACGATCCTCTCAAACCCGCTCTGATACCATGTAAATTTTAATGATCAGATTTAATGCACAGAAAATTAATTCAAAATCAGACACAACAACACAGCAGATACCCTGGGAAAACCCTCCTCTTGAGGGAGAAAAACCCAACAACAAAGATCTCTCTTATATATATAAATAATGGCAACAATTCTCTTTACAATGAGGCCAATTACAAGGCCAATATTCAGCACCTACAGTAGATGCAATGACAGATAATAATCTGTACTTCCTTGATATCTAATTCTGCCCTTGAATAAATTCGCAACCTGCTCTTGAAGAAATTCACACTTGAATGAAGTAATGAATCGAACTTGCTTTATGATCAAATAAAGGGGAAATGACCTTGTATAAATACACATTGATAGAGAGGTCGCACCTCTTCAAGAGATAGGTCGGCCAAGATAATTACAAATAATAAATGCTAATTTCAAGGAAGGTCGGCCATCAATAAATTTTCTTCATGAATAATTGCGCCAATATATAAGAGATTTGTCTCTTCACAAAAATCGTGTATAATAATTAAATAGGCCATGCCTATCATTTAATTATTATCTCCATGTAATCTGGCTGGAAGGATTCGCCTGAAGCTGCAATCATCATTAACACAAATGAATACTCAGCTAGGGTTTGAAGGGTCTGAAATCTCCTCAAACTAGAACGATTTTTTCCACAGCACCAAGATGCTTCCATCCTTGCTGATAGAAACAAGATGCAATCCCAAAGTAAGCCTATAAATGTGGTGGCTGGGTATGAGAGGTCTGCAATAGTATGGCTGGCTGTAGCTAGTCCTTAATCTCAATGAATGGATAAAAAATCGCTCAGCAAATCGTCTTCTTTTCCCATTTCAACCTTAGCTGCAAGCTGAAACAAAATCTCAAAACAGGAAATGACATTTCGCTCTTCAGCATCAGCCTGTACAATTTTTCTAACATTCAGCGCCTTTGTGAATCCTAAATGAACCAACTTACAAATTGTCTAGGATGCTTTTCGTTCTCGAAACCAATCTTTTCTGTAGGGTTTTCATCCTAGGGTATAAAGATAATCAATTATTCAATTCTCCAAAGCTGGGGTTTTTGAAAATAAAATGCCAAGATGTAACTACCTCAAATTTGCAACCACAAAATTCTTAAGCATCAACTAAGAGAGACATCTCAACTCCAACAAAATGGTATAAATTAACATTTTAACAACTTTCATTAATTTCCTTGATACAATATTACAATTATATGCAAGTGATATCCAATAAGAATCCACACACACACACACACACACACACACACTATAACTCCCACTCGAGTAGTACAATAAGGAAGTACATTGATAATTACATTGTAATAATATGAAAGTCTCACAAGTACATGATTAGAGCTCAGCAATGAAGATACCATCATTTCATAACCAAGATATACAAGGGGTCAAAACTACAACCTTCATCCATGATAAGAATAAAATAGATCATGAGACCAACCACATATATATAAGTGGTCTAAAAATAATATGCAACACAATAGCATGTGAAGAACTTCAAGCTTAATCTGCAAGCTAACACCCCAAGATCCCATGCTCTTGTTGCTGATTGGGGAAGGGTTTGAACCCAACATAAAGATGCCCCTTTCCTCCCCATCCATCAGTCAGGTTGAAGAAGCACCATCCATAATCCAAGGTGTGATACAACATGATAGTTCATTCCTTTGAGGAGTGTTTTTGCACAAGACAACACAGACAAAACACGAAGTGTTCGGTCTCTCTTGTAAGGAAATCTAACCTTTAAACTTCAAAAAGATAACCCCAAGGCTTTCATAGTTAGGTCCTGACTTTGTAGAAAATGACTCAGTGGTTTAATGATTTGCTGTTTTAACAAGGGGCCTTACATCGGCTAAGATGGAACTGAATAATGAGGGTTTGAAAAGATCTGAAAGTGATACAAAACCTCAGCTGAATTTCCAGATCTGAGATCTGCTGATATAACTGAAACTGAGCACAAATGCGACCTTCTAGACACGGCATCAGCCACTACGTTCCATTTCCCTTTGACATATTCGATGTCAAAGTCATAGGCCTAGAGTTTGCTTACCCATTTCTGCTGCCTCTCATTAAGATCTTTCTGATTTAGGAAGTTTTTAAGACTGTTGTGATCAGTCTTAACTACAAATCTCCCTCCAACAAGGTACTGTCTGAATTTAGTTGAGGCATGCATTATTGCCAACATCTTGTCATAGATGGAGTATCCTCTCTCACCTCCTCTCAACTTCCTACTCTCGAATGCGATTGGGTGTTTGCTTTGCATAAGGACGACACCTATACCTTCACTTGATGCATCACATTCAAACTCGAAAGTCTTGGAAAAATTTGGAATTGCTAAAATAGGGCATGTGCTCATCAACTACTTGAAGTGGTCAAAAGATTGCTACACTGTTTCAGACCAAACAAATGCCCCTTTCTTGGTCAAATTTGTAAGTGGGGCTGTCAACTGAGAAAATCCCTTGACGAACCTCTTGTAGAATCCATAAGTCCAAAGAACCCCTTCAACTGTGTAAGATTAGTAGGTAGAGGCCAATCAAGAATAGCCTTGATCATTTTAGGATCAACGCTAACTCCCTTAGAGCTGATTATGTGTCCAAGATATAACAATTCAGTCATGCCAAATTCACAGTTGGACTCCTTAGCAAACGAAGACTCACTCTCCAAAATGCTTAAAAGCTCATCCAAGTGTCTCAAATGCTCCTCCCATGACCTATTGTAAATAAGTATATCATTAAAGAATATCAACACAAACTTACACAACTGCTTGTTGAATATCTTGTTCATGCATGACTGGAATGTAGCGGGAGTGTTAGTCAATCAAAAGGGCATCACAAGGAACTCAAAATGTCCATAGTGACATCTAAATGTTGTCTTCACAATATCCTCCTCTCTGAACTTGATATGATGGTATCCATATCTCAAGTCTATTTAAGAAAAATAGATTGCTCCACGTAGCTCATCAATGAGCTCATCTATCCAAGGAATGAAGTATATGTTCTTGATGGTTTTCTTGTCCAGTGCCTTGTAATCTATGCACATGCGCATAGTTCCATCCTTCTTCTTCTTTAGCACAATGAAAGAAGCAAATGGACTCTCGCTCTGTCTAATATGCCCCATGTCCAAAAGCTCCTTAATTGCTTTCTCCATCTCATCCTTATGTCTCTTCGGATGTTTGTATGGTGTAGTAATGACGGGCTTAACACCCTCCAACTTGATCACATGCTCAATATCTCTATCAAGAGTTCTTCTTGGAGGTATGCTACCAAAAACTTTGTTTCACTTAGATATCAAAGCCTGAATGTCTGGAGGATATGAGTGCTTTGCCTCTTCTATAATTGTGGGCATAACTACACATTCTGCTGCCTACTCTGCCTAAAATCTTCTTGGACATAATCTAGAAAATAATTTCTATGGGGCGTAGCATGAAACGAAGCCCCTGAATCTATTACTCAAGAATCATCATCATGATCTAGTTAAAAAATTAAAGCATCGTCATCTGAGTTACAATGTTTCGCTTCTATCATGACCCTCCCAAGATTGTAAGTCATTGAATAAAATAATACTATTATTATTAGCCATTTAATAATTACGTTTTAATAACAAAAAATTTACATTTAATAAGTCAACATTAAAATGATAAATAAAATATCAAGAAAATAAAGTTAAGCCTTTTTCTTATACTTTTATCTTACATCAATATATTATAAACTAACGCTTATTACTTATAATCTTACCGTGGCTCTCTAAGTATTATTTTAATTTAATACCTATGTTAGCGAACTTCTTCTCACCCTCTCGCAAAAATAAATTTAACGCAATATGAAGTCTTGCGCGACCGACACTCTGAAAAGCTCAGGTAATCATCAAATGATAAATATCAATTACAAGATGTTAACGTTAATACACACCTTTGGGGGCCATTCTTTTGGCATCAATGCGACTCATGGTAAAGCTGCGACTCAACGACTGAGGATTTTTGTAGTGTTTTGGCTAGGGTTGCGACTTCTCCAGCCGGGGCTTTAAAGGTTGGCATTCCAAGTCAAGCGAGGATCATCGCTGGAAGAAAGGATATGAAAAATAAGAAAACGGGTTCTTTGGTTTGCAATCGATAGGAGGTAAGTAACCTCGCCTTGCAGAAATGAGCTACTGGTTCCATATATTCAATACAAAAAAAATATGAATCAATGAATGATTAATGGTAGGCGAGTGTCAAGCTGCACATGTCTATTCAACATATATATATTTATATAGTTTGTATATATTGTGTGGATGTCAACATAATTCATTTATTTGTTTGATAATTAAATCCTTTACTTTGTGATACATGCTTGAATTAGTATTGAACTATGGATGTATTTGGGGAAACATTATTAGCACAATTATGGTATGAATTTTGGCATTATTCATTCCTTGCTTAAAGTTATTTTCCTTATCAGTCATGAGGGATGGGAGGTAGGAGGTGCAAATAGGGATAGCAGGTGCTAGAGACTCACCCAAGTACGCCAACTCACGATGATGACTGAAGGTCTGCCATCGTGGGCCAAGGGGGCCTGCTGTAGCCGCCCTTGGGCTTGGAGGAGAGCAACTCTACGGGCATCCCATTGCAGCCACCCTACTTAACCATGCCTATGATTGAAAAGACTAGTAACTTCAACAAGGTGGTGTTTAATAAGATAAAAGAACGATTGAATGAACTACACAATCTTTGTTGTTTGAACTAGATTTAATATAACTAATTTAAGCTAAGTTGATTTCTTTCCTTGTTGCTTGCAATATGTGTTGATAGGATTGAAATTAAATTAAGGGTCATTACAGCTTCCTTGCTGTTATCTTGTTGTTTGTCTCCTCCTTTGCCTTTTTGAGACCAGCAATATTTTTTCAAGTGTCTTGTTTGTCCACACTACTAGAAATCCTTCCTCTGTATTGTGACCTTCTATTCTTCAATTTCCCCTGTGACTTTCCATGACTTCTTGGGATTTTTCCTCTCTCCTTTGATCTTCCGTTGTTCTCTACATTCAAAACATTATCTGATGTTGAAGTGTCATCTATGCTTTTCCTTTGAATCTCCTCGCTCAAAATCACACTAACAACATCATAAATTTTAACGTATTTGAACCAAAAACAAAGTTACTTACAACCATAACCAAGCTGTTCTAGCTTTCTGACAAAGAACATAAAATTGTCACCTATGCTTTTCCTTCGAATCACCTTGCTCAAAATCACACTAACAACATTATAAATTTTAATGTATTTGAACCAAAAACAAAGTTACTTACAACCATAACCAAGCTGTTCTAGCTTTCTGACAAAGAACATAAAAATGTGAGAGCTTGAACTTCATCAAAACTAATATTTACAAAAGTTAATTGATTGGTAACTTTATTAAATTCATTTAAATGATTTGTTATAGAACCTCCTTCAACTATTTTCATATTAAATAATTGCTTCATTAAGAATACCTTATTTGAAGTCGAGGGATTTTCATATACTTTTGCCAATTTTTTCATCAAATCATCCTTTGTTTATGCTTTGAATATGTTAAATGCCATAGATGGTGCCAGGCACAACCAAATACTTCCCAGTGCCTTTCTGTCTAGAATTTCCCATTCTTCATTTAACATTGTTGATGATTTCTTTACATTTCCTTGCAATGGCTGCCACAAATCCTTCTGATACAGGTTATCTTCTATCTAAATTTTCCATAATTGATAACTCTGGTCATTGAACTTTTTGACCTTAAACTTTTCTTCTTTAGACATTGCTCTCACTCAAGTTTGAAAGTCTCTTGCCAAATGATCAAACAACACTGCTTTGATACCGATTGTTGGGATTATAGGCAGGCCGAGAGCAATTAAATAAACACCAATTACAATGCAGATAAAAAAATAAAATGATTACACAGAACATAGAGATTTTAACATGGTTCACTTAATGTGCGCTACGTCTAGAAAATAGCTGTCCAATATCTTTTAATATCCAACAAAAACAGAGTTATAGAGTTACATTCACTTGTAGCACTATCCACAGTTGTGTGTACACTCACATTCAATCCACAATCTACCCAAAACTTCTTGTTGTGTGTTCCTACAAATACTCATGCCCAAGTCCCTTTGCCTTTCACATTCACAACCAAGAAACGACCTATTTTTGGCAGTTACAAAACCACTTTTTAACTGAAAATAATAAGAAATTCCTTTATTAAAATACAACCAATTTTTGTTTTGGAGGCATTTCCCCTGAGTCCTTAGCCTTCACCGCGGGGATGGTCCCCTTGGACCTCGTAGGAGGGACTTTGCTCCCCTGCACTCCCCTGTTAATTAATTTGGGGGGAAATGTGGCTGCCAAAGTCACCAAAATATTAACTGCAACATGATCATTCGCCACAAACCAACAGTTTGGACCAAAAAACCTCCAATAAAATGTTGTTCACCAAATCCGAACTTCAAACCCTTGTTTGCTAATGTGGCAAATGGTGGCCAATTTGAATAAAACAAAAGCTAAATCTGACTTTCTTGAGCCTTTTGGATGCAATGGAACAACAAAAAATGTTGCTACTATAACCATAATAGCTGCAATCATAATGATCTCAACAAAAACACACATGCAATATAGAATCAATAGATCTTTGTAAATCTTGTCCGATTCTCTAGACTATATTAAAACACAAGAGAAGAGCATATGTGAATTTACAAGATTGTACAAAAAAAATTGAATCACATGAGAAAAAACTTGATGGTAGAAACTCTCTAGATTAGGAAAGGAGCTTTGCTAGATTTAAAGTTTGGATATCATGTTGAAGTGAGCAACTAGGATCTATGATCAATAATACCAAATAACCTCCACACATGCAAGAGAGAAGCAACGACAAAAGATGCTATTCCACCAATCAAGAATACAATATTCACAAGATGATCAAGATGATTACAAGATTTTTAACTTGCAAGAGAGGCCTTGTTTATATAGGCAAGGTGAGGGATGGGACTAAACAACATTATGACAAGTGTCTTAATCCTAGGACATGAGAACAACAAATATTAAATGGTTTAGGTAACAAGAAGTAAATGACAAAACATAATATTAAATCTTATGGCAATTAAAACTTCTAGAAATATTCCTAAGACCTAAGTAAACTTAACATGTGAATAGGACCTACTAGGTGAACTAGTTTAGGTAGAACACCTTATTGACACCAACAAGTTCTATGATAGACACTATTTCATTTTGTTTTGTTTGGCAATAAAAAATTAGAAGACTAACATAGTCCTAGATGAAGAAGGAACATTTGTACTTGAACATGAAGGTCTTTTCTAAACTTGTACATGGAACTTTCATCCTCAACAAATCAAGTACATAATTGAGGAAATAATTTACCACAAGATGAGGCATCTTGAGATTGAACCATTCATGGACTCTTATCCATCTTTCCCCATGGTTAAGTGTAATGAACCGAACCAATTTTTTTTTGTTTTTTGCAATACAATTACAATTCAACACGCACCCGTTAAGGTTAGCTCTAAACCAAAACGATGCGGAAAGCAACTCTAACCAGAATGTACACCAGGATCCCGATGTGGGCAAGGTGTGAGCATTGGTCAGAGGGTCTAATGCAGATGCAAACTGAAAAGGAACTCTAACAAGAATGCGTCTGGGCAGACGAGCATATGGTCAGAGGATCAATGCATGATAAACTGAAGTAACCCTAACCAAGAATGGCGCCGAGTGATGGCGAGCATATGGTCAAAGGGTCCCTAAGCTACTAACTGAAAGTAAATAGGTGGCAAGCCAGCCTCTTCCACTTATGCAGCGGGTATTACAATAAGTAGATGGAAGATAAAAAGGAGAATTGCTGTTAGTATTACAAAACAGCTTACAATATATCAGAATGTTTTGCCAGAGCCCAATATTTCAAGTTCTTCAATGCTGCAATAACCTAGAAGACTTTCACAATGCATAACCAACCTCTCTAAACTCAGACTACCCACAAATCTGCAATTACATATGACTGATATGATAGACCAGCGACTGAAATGAGTAATCAGCAACAGCATAACTCAACTAAATGCACATATCTAACTCATAACTCAACCAAATGACGAGATATCAGATGCAACAAGCTCTAGGAATGATGGTGCCCAAGTTAAGACAAAGAAACACACCCAAAATACCTCTATTTATTTTTGCACGAAAACCAAAGCTCACCTAGATGGTACGGCCCAGCAGCAAGGGCGATTTTGCTCTATAAAATCAGGGACACTTCAATAAAATCTGCAAATTAGCTAGAATGGTCGCCCCTCATAAGCAGAAAGATAGAAAGTAAACAATACCCATAACAATAACATTTTTATTTCACGAGCTATGAGCAAATCTTACATTCCTCAATGACATTTAGCAACTCCAGAAATGAGACAGAAAATGCAAACTAGAACTCCAAAATGCAAATACTCAACTAAAAATGTAAATCAAACCTATTACAACCTAACTCTCAACTAGTTGCTATCTTTCAAGCAAGAAGATGAGCCATTGCTAGGAGGTGTGCTTTCCTCGAAGCGAGTGCCTGAAGACAATTCAACAGCATAACAGTGTAGTAGACAAAAGATCCCAAATGAAGAGCTGAGGCCTGAATATAAAGACATGAAGAGAGCCTTCTAGAAGCTTCAAGAAGGGGGCCCCAAACCCTAATTTTGAATTCAACACTTTCCCTCCAAAAGGTGGCGTCCTTTTCCCCTTAATAAAATATTTCACCATTTTATAAAAGTCAATCTCTCCTCAAGTAGGCGTCCATTTCACTTAACCCATAATTAATCTTCAAAATATAATTTATCTTTTCAATGAAGAGCTTGCCCATCAAGTCCCCTTTTTAAGAACAACATAAAGTTATAATGCTAGGCAAGGGGGGCGTTATAATATTAAATTATAATATTATAATGTGAAAATACTTATCTCTCCATAAAAATGCACCCAAGGGCCAAAAACAATATTGCCAACTGAACCAACTGAAGAAGAAGACCAACTGAACTGAACCCAACCTGTCCACTGGCCAAAAATAGAATTTACTAAAAATAGTAAATTCATGAAGTTTCCCGAAATGCCAAACTGACCATACCACCGCGAAGCTCTCTGGAAACCCAGAAAGAATCCGCAATCCGATTTCCAAACTTCAAGCAACAACCTCCTCAAAATTAGGAAACCCTAATTTCACCATCCGAGTAGCCTACGGGTCTCCGGAATAGGCCAACGGTCAACTGAAACGATCACATTTGAGAAGGGGACATTACATTAAGGACAATGCATGTGAAACAAAAGGGAATTATAACAAACCTATTTAATATCTAATTAGGTAACATTACTTTTGTCTTATCACAGTTATACCTCTTTAGCATCTATATAAGCATGGCATATGGTTTGCTGTAACATTAGTTTATGCATATTTCACTTTTTAATATAATGTGGCATATTATTGTATATGTATCCTCTTATCTCTGTACCATTTTGCAAGTTATGACAAATTTTAATAGATGTCTCACTCCAGTTTCATTATATTCCTTATTGTTTATTTGTCTTACCATTATTTGATAATTTGTCGTATTAGATTTATGAAATCTGCTAAATAAGTTAGATGTGTTTGGTGTATTTTTTCCTTCAGTTGATTTGCTTGTCTCAGTGGGCTCTCATGTATCACTCCATGGACTTATGGGACTATCTTTCACAGTGTTTAGATTGTGTGACACCAATTATTTAATTTAACAGTTTAGCTTTAATGTATCATAAAGATTGGTAATTGATGAATGCATATAAGATATCATAATTTTCTGATCAATTTTCATATGTTGAAGGGAATTGTGCGAGAAAATTATTCATAAGGATGTGTGAATATTTTTTGTGCTTTCTTTTGGTTACAGGTAGCGTTGTTTTTGCTGCTATGCATTGTATTCACAGGAGCAGGGTTGGGCTTTTGGGGAGTAAGAAAACTGGTGCTTTTAGAAGATGGTAGTGTGGACAGAGGGATATCTCAGTTTGTTACATGGGTGATACGGATAGTGGCATCTGTTATGTTTCTTCAGGTACTTTGATGTATGACTATATGATATTTATTTAATTGACTAATTTTGTTCTTAATATTAATCTGTATATGCTTTGCTTTAAATATTTTTGTTCTTTTTTAACTGCTAGGGAGAATAGCATTGCCACTGTTTAATAATATTTAATTAGCATTTTGGTTTGCACCTTTAATGTAATACAAAATGAAGTAGTGTGTAAGGTAAAGCCTTTATTTGAATTATGATGGAAAGCCCCCTTTTGAAAGAGTGAAGAAAATGGTATAAGTTTGCTTTAAAATTTATAAAATTATCTATAGAATTAATAGAGAATTTATTATGCAATATTATTAGTATTTTAACTCATGGCTTTTAGTGTGATACCGAGTGGAATAGATGTGTGGTCAAAATAATATTTAAACTAGAAAGGGAAGCTCCTTGTAAAATAAAAATTAACCTAAACCTAAAAAATATGTACTTGCGATTTTACAAGTTTTATAGTGTTTTCGGAGGTGTTTTTGCATTCAAGCTGAATAAATTTGAAATGTATATCCTTTTGGGTTTTCCTAGTGTTAAAAGCTAAAAGACTCTGTCAAGACAAGAAAAACAATTTTATTTTTATTGACTGAAAATAAATTCTAAGATAGATGCTTGCGCCATTGAGTTAAAAATAGTGATTGAGCAAGGCAAGTATACACGGATTGAATATGTTAATATATAAAAACATGATGGCTGTGGTAAAGTAAATGAAGGATGTAGTACAAAGCCATGATATTCAATTTGAAAAAGACTTGCAATGCAAAGGTTGCGAATTTGGTAGAAACTACTTAATATATTTCAACACATAACATAACATAACATAACATCTCAATAGGTACTTAGAAGGAAGAATAGCATATTAAGTTATAGAGTGAATAAACATTGAGTTATGGGTTAACAATCACTAAATAGCAATTTTAGCAATATGCAGGCATTAGAATTACCTTTCATTCATTCTTGAATTTCCATCCCACTAAGTGCAAAAAGATATTTATATTGTTTACAAAGGTCCATGAAAATAAGCAAAATAATTTAACTCCACTTCTACCCTAAGTACAACCACTTGCATGAATTGCAAGCTTTACTGAAAATTATTTGGTCCACTAATTGCAATGTGATTGTCAATTCAACTAATGATTAAAATACTACAATTATTAATAAAAAGTTAATCTCTTGCATAATGGGATAGATGATTGAACAATAGTCCAATTCAAGTTAAAAATAGCAAATGCTAAAAATAACACAATCTTCATTTAAAAATTTCAAACTTTGAATATGCTTTCTTTTTTGAAAATGAACTACTTTTAGTGTAGGGTAAAAATAGAATTTCCTGGAAGGTGGCTTTGGATAATTGTAGTGAAGCTATTCATGGAAAATTCTCTATTTTGATGAAGTCTAGCAATTTTTTTGATGAAGCTCTACAAATTTGCATTCTCACTTTTTGTTTTGGGGATGGAGGTGGGCGGGGGCGGGGGGTGTTAAAAAAATAATTATATTAGAGAAGATTTAAGTACATGAATCAAAGAACCAAAGAGATTTCCAGATGGTCATAGCCAT
Source organism: Sequoia sempervirens (assembly GCA_007258455.2). Classification (NCBI taxonomy): domain Eukaryota; kingdom Viridiplantae; phylum Streptophyta; class Pinopsida; order Cupressales; family Cupressaceae; genus Sequoia; species Sequoia sempervirens. The sequence continues at coordinate 39,713 of VDFB02258467.1, forward strand.
CTCGATACAAAGAAGAAAAGGAGTCCCCACAAGATCTATACAAAACCAAATACCCACTAATAGAAGCTGCCAATAGATCCAAAAGTTCCGCAACACAGCCCAACAAGGATCATCTGTATTGTAATGTTGCCTTCCTAGGCAATTGATAGATTCAGTGGTTAGTCTACCAATTGGTCCCTGTAGGCTAACAGGATAGTTAGGGGACTCCTTCTGAGGGTATTTATTGGGTAATCAGTCAGTCATTTGGTTCTATTTGGTGCTTCCCAACTCAGAGCATTTTAGGGGTTTCTTTGTGCACCTTCCAAAGTGTTATTTGGACACTTTTTACTATACTTACTATTTATAGTAAGTCACAAGGGGTCACTGGTATGGTCAGTTGGCAATCTTTCTATATTGGGCATGATGGTGGATTTATATCTTGGAGTTATCTTGGTTTATTTGTGGTCCTATGCATTTAATTTTAATAACGTTAATAATAAAATTAATTTAAATTAATAACTTTATATGTTATTCATTTTGTGAGGATGAGAACCCTCGTGAGGAACATCATCTACAGTATTGAAAGATATTCCAAGGGTGATTTGTTGATAGCTCCATCTAAGGGTTATACATTTGCTTCATTGTTTCGATTTGCAACAATATTTTGGTGTGATTATCCAAGGTTATCAGGCTGGAAGGATTTATCAGTGTTTGAGCAGATTTTAGCAAAGGTTGTTTGAAGGTTTTAAAGGCACTGTGAACCCCCATCAAGCTGGCCGTACATCTGCGGTAGGCTGTACACCTGTAGCTGGGCGTGAGTGTTCTCTAAAGTTGGTCAATTAGGTTTTCAAGCTACCATGACTCCATTTTGTGGCATCTAGGGTAGAACAGTTGTGCATCAATTTTGAGGCTTGATAATGAGATTTTGAGGAGTGACGTCCAAGTTTGTGAGCCTCCAGTTTGCTGGTTATGCATATTAGACCCACAACTTTGCATTTTGCCAAATGGTTATGATTCCAATGTATTCTTGATGCAATAATATAATCCGGGTTCTTTTTTGTTTATGCATTTTCCTATCTATTTTAGTGTTCCCTGAGTTTTCGGGACAGGGACGGCAGGAGATAGCAGGACAAGTCCCCAATTCTCCGATTTTTCAAGCCAATTTTGGGGATGGCTATATAAAATATAGGAAAATTTAAAATATATAGGGAAATTTTAAATATTTATATGAAAAAATGGATAAAGCATGCATATATACATTATAGAAACCGAGCATGTAACATTTGTGTTAAGAATTCATTGTCAATACTTAATATGCATTTAGAATTTAGAATTTAGAATTCATTATCAATATGCATGTGATATTAAACAATAACATACAAGTTATAAACATATAACAAAATGCCCAAAGGCTACATTGCTGCCATATAGTTTTTTTTTTCAATTATGATATGAAAATCAAAATAAAAAACACAGTACATTGTTGCTGTCCCTTGTCCCCAGGACGAGGACTAGGGGATTTCGACCCGGGGATGTGTCCCCGGGTAACACTGATCTTTTTAGCTATTTCACAAATATTTGTATTTTCATGTTTCCTGGCAAAAAATCACAAGAAAAATAGAAAAGCTCAAATAGAAAAGAAGAATACTATAGATAGGGGGGGACATTATAGTGGTATCGAAGTTGGTTTTCCTGCCAGCCTGTACTAAAATCATTACATGAGTGAAATGGAGCAACATAATAACAGAGGAGCAAGTCAGTGGCATCCCCCACAGGTTTCAGAAGGTGATACCATTTCTAGCATTTTGGGTATACACGAGTTCATCTAGTGAGAGCGACGGTATCATAGGTTTTATGGTAGAGAAGGACAAGGGGCAAGTTGGGTCAGTCAGTCCTAATGCCAAAGCAGAGCTGAAGTTTGACACTATGATGCATATGATGTTGTAGCTCCTAGCCAAGATGAATTAGAACATAACTTTGACATAGACAGTTCACCATTGTGAGACCAACAATACCAACGCACAGGTCGATCAACACCAGGGTGAGAGTCGAAGAACCACTATAGTTTCCACGCCTAGACCCCTACAACCTACCTTTATGTGTAGGGAGGAGACATGTGCTCCCCAGGGAAAGGCGCATGAGCCACAGATCTCTATGAATGAGGAGATTAGGTTGCATTATGTAGAGTATATCACCCTACCTCCTGATATTAGGGAGGCTGACCCTTGAGCAGTTCATGAATTAGAAGAGGTAGAGGTCAGGTGCAATTGGTAGGATAGAGCATAGGACACCTCAGGGTTTGAGAGATTTTCAGCAGGCAGTGAGTTAGGTCACCTTGGAACATTTTGACGATAGTGACAAGTGCACTGAACGAGCTTGGGTGCAAAAATGTAATGTCCCTTCCTTAGGCAGCTTAGACTAGCAGAGGTTGACCTCCTATTAGGGTTCCCATAGGCCAACAGAATGGTTAGGGGACCCAACTAAGGGTTGTGGAATTTAGCTGGGAACCTTATGAGGCTTTTAGTTTGGAGTTCAGTTGATGAATCCAGGGTTAAAGTGGAAATTTTAAGGTTTGCTTTAATGGAATAGTAAAAGGTGAATAGTAACTGAAAATCATAAGGTGAATAGTGAAAAGTGCCCCCATTCCTAGCAACTCAAGTTGTTTTTAAAAGGTGGCCCTTTTATTTGGATGACGAAAGACCCTCAAGAAAATTATTTTATTGACTTTTATTAAAAAATTCTATGAGAGGTTATAAAGCAATGTGTTGGGCTCCTTTTTGAGCATTCTACTCTCATTTATACAAAACACTTTGCAAGTCTGAGCTCTGGAGAAGGGTTTCAACATTGCTTTAGCCTTCTGGGAACAAAAACTCTCAAAGGCTATCGTGGATTGGACGAGAACCCAGTTCACCTTTGGGGAAGGCCTACCTTGGGTCTTTATTTGGGCTTTATTGGATGAGTTTCAGGTATATATTTTGCAGATCTGAGTTTGCAACAATATTATATCAACATATTTCTTTAGATCAGGTGCAACCATTGATAGATTGAGTCTCAACTAGGCCAATACTGTCACATATTTGCATTCTACTTGTTGGCTATACTATTTTGGCAACCAATTTCATATCAGCACTTCCATAACAACGATCAAACCTGTCGCTGCATATTTCACATTCTATTTCAGTCTTCTACCATTGTTATCGTGCTCATATCAGCCTTCATACATTGTATTTTCATGCTGGCACATAACGGGTATGTTATTGGCATATTGGGTATTCAAATCTTTCATTGTATTGGGTTTAATAGAGTTGTTACAGTCTGATAATTTTCATACCAGACATAACTGTCATTTTAATTAGACATTATATCTTTAATTTAATGGCATAAATGGAGGTGGGTTTATCAATTTATGTTGTGTAATCATTTATATATCAGTTCTATGCATTTCCTTTATGTTATTGGCATTTAAAACACTCAACCAAACGTTGAAAGCAATCAAACAATACTCACAAAATCAGAAAAACAGTCAGAAAATCAGAATTCATGAGTTTGCACAACAACTGTTTGACGAAATGTCAACACTCTGAAAAATGAGTTTTTGGGTTAGATTTCGTAGGGATACTTCAGTGGTATCAAAGCTACAATCTTGCCAGCTTGTTGGGTGAAATTAGTTGTGCACAAGTCAGTTTGGATTTGGTTTTCATTTGGCACAGTTGAAAAGGTCATTATGGCAAAGTTGTTTGGCAATAAACAAGCATGGAGAGAAATTGAGCAAACACAATACAAGACCATACGAAAAATGCAGCGTTTAAATGATTCACTTTCAAGGTTGGGACTCTCTAAAGGATCATCCTCACTTTCTACTAGCAAAAGCCCAACACCACAAAACAAAGAAGCGGTGGTGATTAACATATTTGAAGAGTATAGCATTCTTCCTCAATGTGTTAAGGAAAATTTTCCTTTCAAGAACTACATGGACATGCACCCAAATCTTTGCCACAAGATTGAGCATGCAAGGAAGGAATATCACACTATAGCTTATGAATTGTTTAGAAAATCTTCACACATGGTTGATACAAGTCTTCATGAGAATATTGGGTGTCTTCAAGTTCCAATGAGGTATGCAAAAATTTATATGATGAATTAGATAGACATGCTGATTTGAATCAAGAAGGCACTAGGACAGCCTTGGGTAATGATTTGTCTACATCATTGTTGGCGTAACAACTAACACCTCTGGAGTATAAGTTGGTATGGATAGCTATTCACACTACGCAATGAGTGCTCTTCAAATTAGGAGGGGAACCTCCCTCGTTATGCTTAACAAAAATGCTTGGAAAGGGAAAAGTAATCTAAACTATCTCCTGTCTTTTTGTCTCAGCTGTAGAGGTACAAGGCTTTCACGAAAACTCTATACGTTGCAGCTAAGTATTTTCTGGTTTCGCTTAACTACAACTCACAAAACTAAGTAACTTAAACTATCCAATCCCCTCAAGAATTCAGAGCATGAGGAAATGGAGCGGGAATGATTATCTGACGATAAGCCGGGTACGGACTGACAATGTGAACGCAAGGTGGCACAACTATCTGCTTGTTTGAATAGGCTTATTGGAAACAACAATATACGATAAACTAAGTACAGATTCTCAACTTGAAGGCAAGGTGGCACAACTATTAGCTCAATCTGAATAAGTTTATTATTTGCACACATCATACGATAACCAAGTACAGATTCTCAACTTGAAGGCAAGGTGGCACATCTATCAGCTCAATCTGAACGAGTTGATTGAACACAAAACAGAGTCGATGTAACTAAGGAAATAACTCACCATTATAATTGCATGAAACCCAAGTGGCATAACAATTCATCATAATAGCAAAAACGCATGAACAGATACAGAATGAGCAATATTGAAGGCAAGGTAGGCACAACATATATTTCTCTATCGTGCAAAAGTTCTTGAACAGATACAAAATAGCAATACTATAGGCAAGTTAGGCACAACATGTATGCTATGATGCAAAAGTTATGTACAAATGAGCAAAATGCAATGAGCCTTGCTCAAACTGATCACAATTTTCCCTAATTTGTTGCTTGTAATTTTGTCAAACAATTCATGTGCAACCTTGTAACTTGCTGGTCTGAGTGCATAAATGTTTTCCCAATGATATCCAACGTATATACTACTTGCAAAAGACTTCTATGATGTTTAGACAAGGTTCTAAATGCAATGCAGATTTCTTTTTGTATTTTCAAATGCAATTAATGAGGATTCATATGCTAAATATGCAGCTACAGTGTAAAGACATTATATCGAACAGTTGGTATACATCCCTTTACACTTTAAAATGAATTAGATTCAAATTGAGACTCACAACTTCAATGTATTATTGAAAATTCAATCTTTACAATGCCAATGAGATGAGAGGCCAAGACTCTTGGCTCATATACATGAACTTAAATCTGATGCAAACTTCACCTACAGCCGTACCTCCTAGTATGCACTAAAGACATAATATGCATGAATTTAAACAAAGGAACCTGGTTCTTGAAGTCGCCCTTGACCACCAATGAAGAAGCAAGCAAAATCTTGGAGAATGGAGACCATATACCAGCAATATAATTTTCTGAAGAGATCGCCCCTGTTCTGGTTGGACTGAAGAAATAAAATAATGATCAGGTCTATAAGCCTCCAATGTGCAACAAGAATAATCTCCACAGCCCCTAATATGGTGCGCCAATGATAGATGGCCAAATCGTGGCTAGTCAGGGCTGCAATATATAAAATTGTGGCTCTCTCTATATGCTGATAAGTCTGGTAAATAATGGCAGCTGCCCCTTCATCCGTCCGAACTGTCACAATATGCGCCTGGTACCCATCAGCAAGGAAGGCCATTCGAAGCACTTTCAAAATAAAATGTCGATGTGTTTCTGATTGACGAGAAAATGGCTTCGCCACGGGTTATCAGTATCAGTCAGCCTCGTACTTCAAGAGTACTGCCACAACAATGAAGCCTCGGTTTGCATCAAATGATTACTCTGGTATTACTGGTTTTATTAAATGCTCGAAATTACTATCAATATCGGCCCCGATATTTCGAATGATTTCACGCCTGCTCGCGGCTCTCTCAGAGGTCTGCCGGTGCTGGCTGCCTCTCACTTCTGTGTATCAGCTATCCCGTCCAACCCGTCTGTTCCACAACCACCCATTTGAGAAGGAATTTGACTAATACTAACACTGATAGCTGATGGATGGATCACTTTGCTAATAGACACACCTAATAATTTATATTTTGGATGATAATGGAAACTCCTAAAATTACCTTGAAGCCAATCTGCGTTCTTGCAATGCATGCAAGATGTATTAAGTAAACTCCTAATAAAGGAAACTATACAGTTAACTAGAAAGCTACTGTCAGTTAACCGAAACATCTAATCTAAAAATGGACAATCGTGCAAGCATGCACATCCTTATTGAAAGCATGTTAACTGGAACACTACCATCAGTTAACGTAAACCCTAAATAAAACTCTAAGTGAATAAAGCTGATCTTAGAATAGATATGCATGAGATGAGACAGCGAGTTAACTTGAGAAGGTAACGCCAAATTTAACTCCTGTGTATGATGTCTATTCTGAGAGGTGGGAATTGAAGTCTACTGATCGTGATCTCGAGCAAGCAATCCCTCAACGAGATTGTTAACTGCATCACTGTCTGGAGCTCTGATACTCTGTCGAAGAATGCTATGCCTGCGCAGCATGTCCTCACCAGCTGTGATCTGGGACTGAAGTTCACCTCTGCTCCTTGTTGCTTCATTGAACAATGCTGACATGACTGTTAGCTGATTAATCTTACAGCCAACGGTCTCCCCACTGAAAATAGTATGAATGAGTGCTTGGAGCTCTGACTGAACATCAATAAGCTCAACATACGCACCACCCTCAATCTGATATCGACACGGAAAGCGAGATACTAAGGTCCTCACAACCCGGAGTGCACTAGTAACGTGCTCTCTACTCTCAGCCAACTCTGACGCCATAGTCTCCTCTATCTTTTCCTTGAAAACCAACTGTGTTTTCCAAGAATAGACAACTTCTTTATCTTCTGCATCTGTGATTGATTCATATGCCATACTCAGGTGAGCAATCATAATCTCATCCCGGGGTCTACTAATCGCCATGTCTCGCTCCTCATCCTGGAGATGTAGACGGAGCTCTGGTGCATTGTACTGCAACTGATATAACTCTGTAAGCATAGAACGGCCTCTAGCAACGAACTCCTCTTCCCACTCATCCAAACGCTTGCCATATGCAACTAAATGATTAAGTTGGCCCTGTTCTCCTAGAGGCTCAAGCATCGGCGGGAGTGTGGCGGTGACATCTGACCTGTGTGCAAGGCTAGAAATGTACTGGCGAAGCTGTCTGATTTCAGCCTTGAGGGCTGCCTTATCTTCTTCGTCGTTCAACATTCTATCCCTGGCATTGTCTGTAGCAACTTGTAGGATATCAACTTGAGTCTGGCGTGTGCTACGACCAAGGTTGACTGTGATAACCTCAAAGTCCTGAGATTCCAATTCGTCCAAGCTCTTCCCCTGTGGAGGTATAGCAGTCTCGACGACGATCTCCATAGCAGTATTCCTCTCCACATGGACCATGTTCTTGATCCTCTTGTCTGGCGCATCCTGGTAAACTTGATCAAAATGTGAATGATTAAGGACATAGGATGGCTGCCTCCTCTTCCTCCCCAGTTGGGCCTCAATCCAAGACTGATCTTGACTAAAGCTACTGGAAGGATTTGTACTAGCAATAGGAAGTTGCGACGAGAGTGAATATGTAGAAGAACTATTGCGAGATGGGGAGTCTAAATCCAATTCAATATGAATTGGGGGTGGTGACTGCTCCGGAACCGGTATAGGAACTTGAGGTTGAACCTCAGGCACTGGTGGACTCTGAACTGGCCTCTGAACTGGCTCTGTGATAGGCGGTCTGTCAGGCTCCATGCGTGTATTAGTAGCAAGCGCCTTACCTTTTGAATTGTTGGGCGCTTGACCTTTCTTGGGAGGGTTACTCCTCTTTTTCTGTTTTGGTTTTGACGAGGAAGCTAGCGAAGGATTTACCACTGGTGGCTTTGCTCTAGGCACACTTACTGTCCTGGTCTTCTTGCTGTCGAGGTAAAGTATACTGTTCTAAATAACTCTACTTGACCTCTCTTTTACTGTTGCTTACTCCTTGGCATACCAATTAATTGTTGGCAACGACTGTGTGTCAACCTGCTCTCTGAAAAACTGAGGAAGAACTTCTCCCTCATCATCTGATAAACCTCCCACATCTTCTGACAAGAAAACAAAAATCTGTGAGAGAGAGAAGCGGCCATAGCTACGTCACCTCGAAGTCGTCCATGCAATTTTCCCAATAATCCTCCATAGAATGCTCATGATATGCGCGATTAGCAAGGCGAGTTGCGTAATGACCCCAAAGATCGTAGGCACGAGCCTCAACAAGATACTTGAGATGATACCTTTCGAGCTCTTGTCCTACAGTTTTTGCATCAGTTGCCGTCTTGCACCAATAGATTCCAAACTGAAAAGGAAAATTGGCAGCTAGTCTATGCTTGCGACGCAAATGACGATGAACATCATGCAACTGCCTCAGGAACTCCATAAAAACTGTCTTATCCGAAGGATAACGTGGAAGCATAGCTGGATTTCCTATAAATCCATATACTCGGATGTAGGTGTATGTCGGGAACTGAATAAACCAATCTCCCCAACCATCCATCGCTGCTCTAGCAACCGCTGAGATATGAACGTGCAACTCCCGGTCCAAATTTCTCACTGTATAAGTCAAGAAAGCCTCGTTAACATGCTTGAAATGACGTTCAGCCTTAGTGAACTCAAGCTGATCATAATAATGATAGACTTTCTGAACACTGAGAATGCCCACGATGTTTAGTCCTTGGAATTGACCTTGGTAAGCAATCAAGTACACGAGATAAGAACACATGTGAAACTCATGAGCAACCAAGAAACCGGTGATCTGCTTGTGGATAACATCGCTGATGAAGGATGCCCAGTCATAATGCTCCTGCCCAGATATGATGCAACCAATAATGTAATACATCCAGGCCTGGAAAACATTTGCATGTGATTGACCCGAGACACGATTCAAGAGTGTAATTAGAATCGAGTACTCATCCTTGTACTCACCACAACCCACATTGTTTGGCAATCTGTTCTTCGCTTGCTTTAACCATCTTTCTGCCATTTTACTTTGGCACTTGTCCACATCAGCATTAAATGCATGCTCGCACTGCTCCATGGAAATAACTAGACTGTTCGGGTGTTGAGGTATACGAAAACTTCTTTCAATGTCCAAAGGCTTGAGACTGCAAATAACTCGTCCATCAACTGACACTATCTCACGAGTAGTAGAGTTGTAATGCTTAATACAAGACATCACAAACTCAACACAATGAACAGAGATAGGTATGGAAGCGGCCTCTAATAACCCGGACTGCTGAATGTTTTGAATAATCGAATCTGAACAGAGATAGGTATGGAAGCGGCCTCTAATAACCCGGACTGCTGAATGTTTTGAATAATCGAATCTCTGATCTTGACTGGATCTAGGACTGCTTCTGGCAGCACCTTGTGAAGATTCGTCTCAATTGTCCCGATGAAGTTGTGAGTAAGGACTGATTTGGTCCTGTATTTGTGCTAAGTGTACTGCATTTTGAAAAACTTCCCTGTTGATTGTGAACTCGACTACATTTTGACAAGATTTCTGGAAAGCTAAAAATAGCCTGCTGAGGCTAAAAATAGCCTATTAAAGAGTTATTTTCGGCGAAAAATCTAAGAAATGGGTTTTGTCCAGAAAATGATTCTAAGACAACCCAGAATGTCAGAAATGCGAAAATCTGAATTCTACTCAACCATGCAAAGAGTTTTCAGTTGAGAAAATTAGAAACTCGAGAACGGATGCTCTGGAGTTAAAAATTCCTGAAAAACCAAGCGCATGAATTTAATTCGAGGAAGCTATATAGAAATGATTCAGATGTTCAGACTTGTCAATTTTGCCAACTTCAGGAACATTCGAATTGAATTTTGAGAGAAATTTGAGAACCAAAGAGGCAAAAGATGTTTTTTCTGTGTTCTGTGAAAATCGCCCCTTATTCTTCAAATTTGCTGATGAATGTGAACTTGAACTTGCAAAGAAATTTGTTTGATGAAATCGCCACTGGAAACTGATGATGAATTTTCCCAACTTGTGAAAATTCGCCTCTGCTCTGAAGAACTACGAATTTGCTCAAGCTGAATGATTGATTAATGATAGGCGCCATGTCTAAATAAAGAGAATTCGCACCATATTGTTGACTGCAAGATTTAAAACCTCAACTGAAATAGAATGATTCTGATTGGACCCCCTCCAGTTACACTGACATTGAGTCAGAGTTCGGAATAAAAATAATAAAATAATATTCAGCTGCGAACCACATGCAAATTTCATCTTACAACACAAAGGGGCGCCAAAAATAGTTAATTGGACAAAATCGCCACCTTTCATGCTGGCATGTAATTTGAAAATCTAATATTATTTTATTTAGTTGAAAAACCCTGTAAAGCATTTGGACATGTCCAGCGAGCTTCACTGGTTTCGAAAAGTCATTTGACCTCATAGGCGTGCATTTGCTCAAGATATCACGTTTTTTATTAACTTCCTACTTTGTAGTTGACTACAAAGTTACAATTGGCCATCTTCGACACTGATTACTCGGTGACCAGATGATGCTGAGAGTGAGCAAGTATATTCATTACGAACCCTGCAGAGCAAGGAAGAAATGTCTGCTGGGAGTCATCATTGCAAAATCCATCATTTAACACCTCAAAGAATTAGGCGCCCTTGATTAAATTGATTTTCAGGTACTAGACTTAACCATTTTCCCAAACTGCCATATGACGCTTCAAACGGCTGCCGATGACGCATGGTGAACCCTGCTGACTAGATAGCAGGCTCACTGCATGACTAGAAGTATTCCGCATCCAACGAATATACGCAAGGCATCTGAAAAGTGCATTAAGGACCCCTGGCCTGAAAAGGCACGAACACCATTTTGACAAAATTACTACTCTCAACCAGATGCCCTACTTTGACCTTTGATATCTGGTGCTGGGATGACCTGATTCGAGCACCGTCTGTCTCGATGCATAGCCAGAAGGACCTATGAGAGATGTCTCTGGAGGCGACAAAGCAAGAAAACTGCTTCTAAGACCTCAAAAAGAAAGGCGCCTTTCCCAGGATGGAATAGACGACTAGACTTGGCCATTTTCTGAGTTGTCTTCGTTTTTCAGTATTTCACCAAAGACCTCGCACGTACGAGCGTTTGCCAAATCCCGAGGCTAACGGCTAGGCTCGTTGGATAGTTGGAATAATTAGGCTCAAGTCCCGTGAAGACTTCGAACGTCAATAACCTCATCTGGCAGGCCTAAAGGCTAGGCGCCCCTGGCCTACAGAAGTTACAATGAATATTTTATGCTTCTCCGCATGTTAAATTACGTGCCTAGTAGAATCTCTGCCACTATCTTTCAGAATGTCGGGTTAACAGGCAAGTTGGTGCATCGCGAAGCCAGACTAGAGTAGCACAGATGTCAGGAAGACCTCGTCAGCAATTTCAACCATCTCAAGGGTCAATTTGAAGGGCGCCCCTGAGCTACAGGGGCACAATTACAACATTTGAGGAAGCTCTGTGATATGAACTCACTTCATAAGCTCATCTTCTGACGCTAACTGCCGGAGCTCTAGGACTCGGATGAATGCATTCGATAGCTCGTTGGATAGGAAGACTAGTCGTGAAGAGATTGAATGCATCAACCATCAGGAAAACCAAGATCCAACCCCCTTTAAAGAGGTGCGCCCTTGAGCTACAGAGGCGTAAAAGCTAAAAAATGACAAGCTTATGCAAACTGCAACTTCTAGAATCTTCAACTTTTGATGCCAGTTACCGGAGTTACGAGTCTCGGATAGCCTCGCAGGATAGCTCATCGGATAATTGGAGTAATTCTGAAGAGTTTGACTGTATTCATGAGCATTTACCACAAAATCTAGGCCTTCAAAAAGAAGGGCGCCCCTGGGCTACAGGGGCGCAATTTTGCTTTACTTTGAGAAATCTTCAAGAATTAACCACTGAAATCTTCGTTTTAGCCACTGAAATGACCATACAAAGGTATAATTGTCATCGTGAAATGCTCCTCCATCGTGAAATGTTTCATTCTGAGTCTCTACTTCAGGTTCTGATCAATGGATACTGCCTTTGACTGACACAATACTGACCAAACTCCATGCTTGATATTGCCCAAAAACTGTATTTGACATCATTTTAGCAAAGTTTAGACTATTTTAAGCAAAATGCCTTGATGAAGCAAAAAATTTGGTTTGGGTACAACAATCATCCTTGCAAGAGGTTTCACAAGAAGCTCCTACATTAGAGGCTAGCAGAGTTCATGTTAGTGCTTTGGATAGCAATGGCATGGACTCTTTGGGTGATCATAAAGCATCTTCTAGTGTGATAGTTGATTCTAATAATGTTACATCACCTACACATGAAGAAAAATCAAAAGATAGCGAAGAAACATCAAGAGGGGAAGCAAGGAGCAGCAGTATAGAGATTGGGTCTATTTCAGCTGATCTTCATGTAGTTGATCCTATAGAAGGTAGAGAAGCAGAAACAAGGGAGCCTACAAGACAGGGTTGCACGAGTATCCTAGTAGGCAACATGGAGGTTATGCTTGGGGACTCATTTGATAGTCCTAAGAGCTGTCTTACCTCTCTGCATGAGGATAGTGAATCATCATCCATTGAGACCACTTTTTGGAGTGATGATGAGGAGTTTGTGATGGGAACTAATGCTGCCTTAGTTCTGGACCAGCAAAAAGACACTTAGGAAGAATTTTTTGATGAGAAGCTCTCCATTGGCAGCCCACTACTTCAACTAATGAATTTACCTTTGTCCGTAAGCATGATTTGGAAAACCAACTTAAGGTTGGTGAAGATAAGATTGCTGCAGCGATGTCCCATTTTGATCATTCCCATAAGTTGGTGGGAAATTACATATGGAAGGTCCAACTTGAGGGGAGACATAGTGGCGTTGAAGAGGCTTTATCTATTTCTTATTTTCAAGCGTTAAGACAGCCATGGAGTGTATGAAAAATAATTATTTAGCCCTTCTTTCCATTAGAGATCACTTACTTGATTTGGGTGTCATATATTTAGATGCATTGAGGAGGAAAGAGGAAGAGGTTGATCAACTCACTACGGAGCTAGTGAAGACTAGAAAATCTTTGGAAGACTCTCAAGTGAGTCCCCTTATGGCAGAAAATCAGTTTGAGGGGTTGAGCTTGGGGTTGAGTTTGGCTCATGCTTCACCAAAGAAATCAGAAAATCAGTCTTCTAGTGCAGCCTCTTTGGATGGCCATGAATCTTGTGTTGTGCATGAGATTGAGGGACAAGGAAATGAGGAAAAAAAAGAGCTACATGATGAGGTTCAGGAAGGCAATGATGCATGCTCACATTGTGATGTTTATGGCAGCGATGTGCATGATTTAAAATCACTTTTAGTAATAGAACATGTTGCTGATTTAGAATTAGATTTAGAAGAGGAAGAGTTGCTCCTCATTAAGGGTCTCGAACTTCATGTTGTAGAGGCAGAAAATCCACACAGTGATGCCACTTGCAGCCGTCTAGTCCGAGCTTTGGTAGAGAACATGCATGAATTGCAGCAGGCTACACCTCTTGGCTTATTCCTTGAGGATAAGTATTGAGTAGTGGAGGAGGTGAGATTAGTCTTAGGCCGTTATGATAAGGTAGACAGATGGATCAAGTACCTCATTGGGATAACTCAGTCTGATGGGGCACTGGATGGGCATATGTATGGAATCTCGGCATCCAACTTACACTTGGTTAGACGTGTGCTTGACAGGATGAGATCTGATGCCATGCAGTTGCTTACAGATAGAGGTTATGCTTTCATGCTTGCTAGGCAGTTGTATGGTGCACTCGTGAGGGAAGAGGCGTAGATATCCATTCCCGTTGATGCTGAGAGGGATGAGGCATCTAGTAGTAGTAGTGGATCTACTACCATGGAGGATACCTATGACATTGCTACAGGAGTAGAGCAGGGTGAGACAGTTTCAGTTAGTCATGGGGAGCAGTCAACCTGTGTTGAAGCAGTTTTTACACCCTATGCTTCGAGTTCTGAGACTCTTGTTTTGTATAGTGTTGATTCCAGACTTCCCTCAAAATCCCTTGGTGCATTTCTTAGTGATTTCATTGTGAGATTCGCACATTCCTTTGTATTCAGCCCACTTCCGGATGAGTTGATGCTCCGTGTGACACATAAGAGTGGGGCAAATATGTGGTATGAGGTGCTCCCTTTTTCAAGGGATGGAGTGATATCTGACAAAACCCCTTTATCGCTTCTCCAAGATGGATGTATTATTGGCACACGAGATAGAGAGGCGGGGTTTGATGAGATGGGATTCAGTGATGAGAGGGATCAACCCTTCACAATTGCATTGATTAGTGCAACTAGTGTTATAAGTTGGTGTTAGGAGCACTCTTCTTCTAGCCTTGGCATTTGGAGTATTGTGGGGACACCAACATTTGCAAATGAGTTAGGAGATACTCATCTTTTATGGCAGTTGTTTGGCTCCATAACCCACAGGCCCAGTGATTAGATGCATCGATCGTGGCAGTTGCAACATAGAGTGACAGGGTCTGTTAGGGATGGAGGATATTGTTGTTTTCAGTTAGTGCAGAGAATTGATCGTAGTGCATTCCACTAGAACATTTGGGATCTTGGCAGCTCGTCAGATTGTGACTTGGTTATTGTCTTTGATGGAGGCAGTAGTATTTCTCCATCACGGGGCAGTGATTAAGGTAGATGGAGTTGTAGCCTATCAGGGTTCATTTGGATCCCCAACATTGATTTGAATGCACTACTCCATTAGGACCATAGTGCATTGCTTCACTTTTTTTGACATGATATTGATTGTATTAGAGTGGGGCAGTTAGAGATTTGGTGCAGGTGGCCTATGATGGATCATAGAGTGATGGAAAGTGGTGTAACTAGTATGCCTGGTTACAATTCTTGTATTGATAACCCATTGTTTGAAATGGGTGACGATAGGACTTATGACAATCTAGTTTTGGGGTTGGGTAGTGATTTCCAGTTTGATGTTAGTGAGACTGCACTCATTGGACACTCAGAGACTCCTTGGTGTATGAGTGTTGCTAGACATGGAGGCTACATGCCATAGAGATTTGGGAGTCAGTTGACATCTTTTGAGGGGGACATTCCCATTTCTAGGCATGATGCTATTGCTTTGGCAGAGTGTGCGGGGGACTTTGTTGGTCCATCGGCGAGCAGTATTATGCCTTTTGGGGCCGCAGGTATTTGGGTGAGGATCGCTTCTTAGCGTGATATGCTATGGGTGCATGGTGTTTGCATGGATTCCATGAGGTTGCTTCACAGGTTATGGTACACAGATGTTACTATCAGAGTGGCGTTGAAGAGGCTTCATCTATTTTTGATTTGCAAGCATTTAAGACAGCCATGGAGTGTATGAAAAATAATTATTTAGCCCGTCTTTCCGATAGAGATCACCTACTTGATTTGGGTGTCATATATTCAGATGCATTGAGGAGGAAAGAGGAAGAGGTTGATCAACTCACTACAGAGCTAGTGAAGACTAGAAAATATTTGGAAGACTCTCAAGTGACTCCCCTTATGGCGGAAAATCAGATATTGAGGAGTTGAGCATGGAGTTGAGTTTGGTTCATGCTTCACCAAAGAAATCAGAAAATCAATCTTCTATTGCAGCCTCTTTGGATGAACAAGAATCTTGTGTTGTGCATGAGATTGAGGGACAAGGAAATGAGGAAAAAGAAGAGCTACATGAGGTTCAGGAAGGCAATGATGCATGCTCACATTGTGATATTGATGACAGCCATGTGCATGATTTAAAATCAGTTTTAGTAAATGAACATGTCGCTGATTTGGAATCAGATGTAGATGAGGAAGAGTTACTCCTCATTAAGCGTCTCAAACTTCATGTTGTAGAGGTAGAAAATCCACACAATGATGCCACTTGCAGCCGTGTAGTCCGAGCTTTGGTAGAGAACATGCATGAATTGCAGCAGGCTACACCTCTTGGCTTATTCCTTGAGGATAAGTATTCAGTAGTGGAGGTGGCACGGGTCTTAGGCCGATATGATAAGGTAGATAGATAGTTTGAGTACCTTATTGGGATAACTCAGTCTGATAGGACACTAGATGGGCATAAGTATGGAATCTCGGCATCCAACTTACACTTGGTTAGACGTTAGCTTGACAGGACGAGATTTGATGCCATGCAGTTGCTTACAGATATAGGTTATGCTTTTGTAATGTCCCCATTAAAAAGATAAGTAGTAATCTGTAAAGCAATTTATTTTCTCAACATTAATGTTAGACGGTAAAAATATCAAGGATATAAACTATATATATTTAAATACATCTTATACATTTTAATGATATATTAACAAATCAAACTAAAGATATTCATAATTAATAAAATACTAATTGAATGTTCCCTTGAGGCAGAGACGCGATATTTCACTAGAGGGACATGATCCTTCACCTGAGGTTGGTCGATTGAAGGGTTGTGATCTTTCAGGAACATATGTAAGAAAGGCGTTCTAAGGATCTGATGGCATCGGAGATTATGTTAGGAGAAGAGAAGAGAAGAGAAACACCTCGAGTCTAAACGCAGGAGATACAAACCAGACAAAAGCGAACTTTGTGTTCTAATCTAAGCACGCGGACCCCAGAGATCTGCCCCATCACTTCAGATTGCGGAATACATTGTTGGCTACGGGACGAGTATAATCAGTCTTGTTGTGACCTTTTCACACATCGCCCCATTCAAAATGGGGACCCCCTAATTTTTTTGCTTCATTCAGGTCTTTTGGCTTGGGTCTTTCGGTCTCTCTCTGTCATTCTTTTTGTCTAGTGATGTACTTACCATTTGACCTAGATCTGAATTTTGGCTAAGTTTGGAGCATTTTCCAATGAATTAGGGTTTACATTCTTTAGACAACTTTGAGGTCAAATTGGGTTGGCTAGTCGAGTTTTGAGCTTAGCACTACTGTTAAGATACTTCAAGAAGGCTCCCTCTAAATTTTCACTGAATTCTGACAATTTTCTATTTTTAGTAAGTGCCCATTTGGGGTTTGTTTTCTTGAGATTTTCAAATTCTGACAATTGCACTGCACTTAGAACACTGTGAGTTACTTGCTTGCAAAATTTGAGCTGAAATAGACAACTTGCTATTTTTAGCAGTCTTGCCTTCAGGGGCCACTTTTAGGGTTTGCATGTTGGAATTTTCAGCGCATGTCTGCATAATCTTTCTGGGTTTTCCGAGAGCTTCGCAACGAGGTAACATGCAGGTGCAGTTGGTCACCTTTCAGAAACTTGCTATTTTTAGCCAGTGCTTGCATGTCGATCATTTTTCTGGGTTTTTCAAGATCTCTCGGGTAGTGTGACATGCAAACTCATCCGACAGCTGATGGGTCACCTTTTTCAACCACTTACTATTTTTAGCAGTACCGCTTCGGTTGCTGCCCAACATTTCAGAATCACGAACCTGATGACATGCAACAAAAATGGAGTTAAACGAAGCTCATCAGAGGCACATGCAGAACGAATTAGGGTTTTGAGCTTCGAGACCCAAAATGAGGGGTCAAACGCCAAAATTTCCGAAAATCGAGGTATCCCATCGTGATCAGCATCTTTCAAGGAGTCCGCTGGTAAATTTTGAAGGCAATCGGAGCACTTACTATTTATAGTAAGCCACTTCTGAAACAGGCTATAAATAATAAGTCGGCATTAGGCGCCAGTGTGAACGGGCAAGTCTACCGATGAGGGTCACGACATTCAAATTTCAAGTCAAACGGAGTTGTGGAAGTCTCAAAATCAGGCAGTTGCTATAAATAGTAAACCACCTCCAGAAACATGCCAAAAATAGCAAGTCAACATCAGACACCAGTATGAACAGGTCAAACAAGTGATGAAGACCCCATGGCGCGAATTTCAAGTCAAACGGAGTTGCAGAGATTCAAGAAATCAAGCACTTACTATTTTTAGCAGGCCTGTGCAGAGGAATTAGGGTTTCCTAAAATCAAGGACGAAACACGACATTCACACAGAAGCAACATCCAGCCATGATCGACGTCCTTTAGGCATTCAACACACAAAATTTGAACTCATTCTGAGCAATTACTATTTTTAGCAAGTTGCTAAAAATAGCAGGTATGGGCAGGCATCAAACGCCAGCAGTTCATCACATTACGAGGTTCGAGATAAAGCAAAAATCAAGCCTTCTGGAGTCGGAAATCAGTTCAAAACGAAAAATTTGAGAAACTTTCTAAAAATAGAAAGTTAGGGCAAGCCAGGGCCAACATAAACGAACCACTTCACATCAGACAAAACCATGAAAAATTCACTAAGTCTGAGAATTTTCAACTCCAGCCAGTGAAAAGCGCCATTAAAGCTGAAGATTGATGGAAAAAGTTTCTAACTCTTGCAAACTTGAAGTTCACCCTTCCAAATGCGCCTTAACTTGTGAAGAGGGTGACTAAAAGTTTAAGTATTGAAAATTTGATGTTGGGACCCCCAAATGCGCCTAGAGAAGAAGAAGGTGATGAAAAAATTCTAAGGCATCAAGATTTGAAGCTCCCCATGTGAAATGCGCCTCACTTTGCATGAGGACTTGAAAAAGTTTAAGTGTTTGAAACTTGAAGTCCACCCTCTCAAATGCACCCAAGAGCTTTGGAGGAGTATTGAAAATTTCACTAAGGCGTTAAAACTTGAAGCATACACCCTTATTTGCGCCTTGACTTGAAGAAGACTTAAAATGTTGCTAAGTATTTTAAACTAGAAGCTGACCCCCTTGGAAGCGCCTGGACTTGTGGAGGGAGTTAGAGAAGTTTCTAAGTGATTTAAATTTGAAGCTCAAGGCCTCATATGCGCCCAGCCAAGATAAAGTGATCAAAAGATTTTCTAAGGCAATAAAACTTGAAGAAGCCCCCCTCATTTGCGCCTAAGGAGAGAAGAGGACACTTAAGATTTCTTTTAAGTCACCAAAATTCAAAGTTGACACCCTCATATGCGCCACAATGCAAAATTGGAAGTAAGTGGGGTTAAATGCACCCAAGTGCCAAGAGGTTGAGGAGTCAAGAAATTTTCTAAGGCGTTTAAATTAGAACCTTGACCCCTTGTTTGCGCCTTGAACAAAGAGGATGCCTTGAGAAACGCCTAAGGCAATGAAACTTGGAGCTACACCTATGATATGCGCCCTTGAAGAGGAAAGAGGAAGCCTTGAGAAATTCATAAGGGATTGAGACTAAAAGCTAAACCCTCCATATGAAAGAAAGAAGAAGCTTGGGAAATTTTGTAAGTATGAAACATTTGATGTAGAGATTCTCATACGCGCCTTTGACTAAAGGAAGGTTTTTGGGAATATTCAAGGCGTTAAAACTTGAATTTGCACCCAGCAAATGCGCCCTTGCTAAGAAGATGTTAAGTATTGGAAATTGAAAGCTCTGGGTCCCAAATGCGCCCTTGATGAGAGATTGAAGGAAAATCTAACTATGATAGAAATTAAAAGTGAAAGTCCAAGGCCTCATATGCGCCTGTGAAGAAGAGGGTAAGGTGATTGAAATATTCTAAGGCGTGAGAATTTGAAGAAGGCATCCCCATATGCGCTTTCACTTGAAGATGAATGTGGATTATAAATTTTTCTAAGGCGTCACTTGAAGCTCTGGCTCCCAAATGCGCCTTGATCTTGGGGAGAGACTTGGGAATTTTCTAAGTGATAGAAATTTAAAATGAGCCCCCCTTTGTATGCGCCCAAGCTAATTGAGGAAGTTAGAAATTTTATTAAGGCGTATAAATTTAAAATGAGAGGGGTGAAATGTGCCCAACTTTGGAGGAGAATTATAAATTTTTCTAAGGTGCATAAATTTAAAATGAGATCCCCTAGATTGTGCCTAGAGGTTTGAAGCTGGGGAATTATTTTATGATTGAAAATTAAAAGCTGGAGAACTCATTTGCGCTTGGCATAAAAAATCAAATGGAGATTTTTGTGAGATTGAATGATAAAATTTTCCTAAGGCATTTGAAGTAAAATTAAATTTGCCCATGCTGGAGAAATTAAATAAAATGTGATCAAAATTATTTTCCAAAGTTTAAAGAATAAAACTAGATCTCCCCTTTCGTTTGGACACATAAAATTTTAAAATTGAAAAATATTTATCAAGGGGGAATTTTTGTTTTAAAAGGAGTTCTGAGGGGAAAATAATTTTGCCTAGCAATTTTAAAATACTGGAGCTCGCGAGTGATGAGATTTTTCGGGCGAAATATGGATTTTTCCAAGGCCCTGGCGAAATAAATAAATAAAATTGTCTCAAGTGAAATAAAAGGCGCTGAGATTAAATTTTAAATAATAATTATGCCATTGTTCAAAAATGGATTTTTGTGCTGAAGTAATTTTAATAAATTTCTCAAAATTACTTCAGTCAACTGAAAGTAACTTGTAGTCGAGGAGGGAAATTTTAAATTCAAACGAGGAAAGAATCTCCCAGAATAGCAAATCTCTATGACGACTCTATGACAGCTGAGAATATTCTCTCCCAAGTTAGAAAATTTCTAAGTGGTGGGGAAATGAATTAATGGCGACTGCTAAACTTGGCGCCTACTTTCAGTTATAAAAACTCTGAAGTTATTCATTTTTCTTCACAGAGTTGCAGAGTTGAAAATTGTGTTGAGGTTGAAAGCGATTGCTGAAGTGAGTGAGAAATTTCTGAGTTGAGAGAATTATTTTTTTGAAGTGTTGAAGTTGAGATTGTGCTAGAGTTGAAAGTGAGTGCTGAGAAGAAGGAAATTCCAAAGTAAGAAAGTTGGGCTTGATTTTTTCGAAGTGCTGAAAGTAATATTGCTGCAAGTTGTTGAAGCTTGAAGTTTTAATTTCGGTGTTATAATTCTCGAGGTTTGGAGTTGAAGTTTTAATGCTGAAGTTTTTTTTTTTTTGAAGCCAACTCCACTTGCCAGCCATCTCACAGTATTCTATTTTCTAAGTTAGAATTATAATGCTTGATATTTTATTTTGCAGATGGCTGAAAGTTGAAGAGGAGATGCTGCCGGAACAAGCAAGGCTGCAGCCAGAGTCGGAAATGCTGAAGCTGGCAAGGAGAATGCCTCCAGGCGGGCCATTATCAAACAGCTGAAGAAGTCTTTTATCCCTGAATCAAAGTTTGTGTTGAAGCTGGGAGGTTTGACTGATACAAATCTTGGTTCATTCAACCTCGAGGCCTTCAAGAGAAGAATATATGGGCAAGGTGGTTATCCTCCATCGGTGACTTCACACAATATTGTGAAGAGCGGATTGTATGCAACTGCTGGTTTTCCACCAGTGGTTCGATGTTCTGAGTTGATAATGGAATGTGCAAACTACTACAGTTCAGACCATCGGACAATTGTTTCTCCAGATGGCATGTTGCTGGCGAACTTCACACCTGAGGCCATTGGAGAAGCGTTTGGGATTCCAGCAATGGACAAAATGTTGTACAAGTCCAAGGAGAGAGCTGACAAAATGTATGCTTCGTCCTTTGATAAGTGTGCTAAGAGGATCAACACAACATGGATGAGGAAGCCAAAGCCTCCTGGCGCCAAGTTGCCAAAACAGATTATTTCAGAGGAGTTGAAGCAGGAATACTGTGATCTAATCATGATGCTCAGCTGGGTGAATGGCAGCCCACAGGCGTATGCTTTTGAGCCTTGGATGTTCTTCTACATCAGCGTGGTGCTGGAAGGAAAAGAATGTGTGGATTGGGCGACGATGATCAGCGACAATGTTGATGAACAATTCAGAAACTTGAGGAGAACAAAAACATTTTACATGAGCTCGTATGTGGTCCCGGTGAATTCAAAATCTATGAAGCCTGCAGGCAATTACATCTGACAAGTACCTCCCACTTCAAAAGGGTGAACGATGCCTTCACTATGCATATCACAAGGACTCTTCAACGAAGAACGCAGCAAAGGATATCCGAGGAAGCACAAGAGCTGATTGAAGAGTACGGGTTTTGGTTTACCCAATTCCCGAAGTTCACTTATATAAGGCTGTAGGGGTTCCATTCCTATACCTACCGACTGCCAAGATACCCTACAGATAGAATGGTGATGCTTGAAGTGTCTAGGCAACTCATGGCCTATGACAAAATCATAAGGAAGAGAAAGAAAGAAGGATTGCACTTTCCTATTGTTATGGGAAATTCGCTTGAGGAGTGCCCTTCTTTGCAGGCAGCCAAGGAAGCGGAGGATGAATTGCAATTTTATTACCTCACTCTCCACACCAGCTGGCAGGACTTTGATCCTCAAAGGAAGATTGGAATTGTAGGGTGAAGAATATAGGCACAAGGCTCATTTGGAGAATTTTTGGGCAAATGCAGGAGATGAAGCTGAAATCAGAAGGAGGATGTTCTCCAGAATGCCTCTGAAGTTGATCAGAGAGTGTGAGGTGGTCTAGGTTCCGGATCAGGTTGATGAAGATGCTAGACTTACTCACCCAGATTATGAATCAATAAAGGACACACCAATCCCGCCACCTGATTGGGCAGAGCTGGAAATCACAGACTTAGACACTTTCTCTATGCCTGTCTTAACTTTCACAAGGAGCTGGGTAGATGGGCATGTTCACAGACTTAAGAGAAGATCAATTGCCCTCACATATAATCTCATGGGTAATCGAAGGCCACCAATGTCAGTGAAGAAGAGGAAGCAAATTGGCCAAGCTGCAGAGCCACAATAGGAGGAAGAACCAATTCAGCTTGAGCCTCAAAGGACAGAGGAGACATCGCCTACACAGTTGTTGGCTCAATCCTCCAGCATACGGGAAGTTTCAATGTTTGCAAATTAGAGGGTTAGAGAGAATGAAGAGCAAGAAATTGGAGAAGTCAACCAACCCTTGTCTAGGGAGCCTGATAGTCAGAGCGCCAATGATCCTGAGAGTGCCAACTAGCCAGATGAAGGTGAGGAAACGAAAACAGACATTCGCTTGGATTGTGCACTTGAGGCAGCCTTTGAGGACGAAGACATTATGGAGCCTGAAGTTCGAGGTCTTGAAGAGGATAGTCAACATATGGAAATGCATGAGCCTTAACCGAATGTTGCTGAAGAGGAAGTTTATGGAGTGGAAGCAACAGAGGAGCGGCCGCTTATTATTTATAACGCTCAGCAGAATGTCCCAAACTGGCTCATAGGCGCAATAAGGAGGGATCAGGAGGACGACACCGACCCAACAGTAGAAATGGAAGAGCTCCTGAACAGAATAAGTAGGTCACCTAAGAGGAAGAGAGCCAGGAAGTACTCCAGGATGGAAACAAATGAAGCCGGTTCTCGCACTCTCCATGTTGCAGTTCTTAGGGAAGAGTGTGATCTAGGTGATGTGATGCTTGAGAATTACACAGTCACTGCAATTGAATTAGGGCACCCCACTGGAACACAAGTTATTGAGGAGGTTGAAAACTCCTTCCAGGCGTTGAAAGATAGGCTGCAACGAAAAGAAGGAAAGTACAAGAAATTGAAAAAGGAACATAAGGCATTAGTTGGGTATGTGCGACATCTAGCACAACCATGTGCTCAGGAGAACCCAATGGCGGAACTTCCAGCCTAGCTTCCACGAGAGTCGATCAGCGGGCTCGAAGAGATGAAGAAGGCCATTCAGGAGGGGGATAAGTGGATTGGCGGTGTTCGTGCTGAGACTGAGAGATTCATTGTGGATCATGTCTCCTCTTTCCAACATGCTTCCAGTATCCTCTCTCGTTTGGAGAACTTTGAGCAGGCTTGGAATGACACTCATATATTTCAAGATAAGACCATTCCACGCCTGGCTGCTCTGATGCACTTACCAATGCAGACTTTGGTTGACGAGGGGGTGTTTGAAGCAGGGGATAGATATGATTTTCCTGGCTGGTATTCTGCTGCATTCACTGGCAGAGGTTTCTTCGACACAACAAGGACAGAGTCAGCTAAGATTAGGAAAGTGATGGGAAATATTCATGAAGGCATCTTCAATACGCTGGAGGCGTTATTCACCAGAAGACTAACTCCTGAGGAGGTGGAAGTAGATGGATTGAAGGGAAGATTGCAGCCATTCTTCTCGGAGATGAGGGTATTTGCTCAGATAGACTTTGAAAATATCTCCACATTCTCAGCCATTATTCAGAGCACACAGGAATCCATTGAGACTTGGAGAAAATCTTGCGTTCGGCAGGAACAGACGATTGCTATCCTTGAGTATCAGCTCAATCTTACTCTGGCGATCTTTGAGCAAGAAGTTGATGCAGTGCTGGCCCGATTTGTAGCTTACGCGGTCAGAGAGAAGAACAATGGGAACAGGGTCCTGGACGAGAATCTTCTGGAAGGATAGTGGGCATTAATTGCCCATAGTGGTCAAAGGAGGAATCTGCCTATTTTGTGCTCATGAATTGCACCACTCCTCCACCTTCTGGCGGTTTTTGGGGCAGAATCTAGTCTAGGGCTGAAGTGGCTCGATTTGAGCTGTCCATTGTAATTTGATCTGGACCATCCATTGAGATTGGCTAGTTATATAAAGGGGACTCCCCTCATTTGTACATTATTAGACTAGAGATTATAGATCAGAGAGTAGAGCATAGAGAAACAGTTAGAGTTAGAATAGTTTCATTGCATGGCATTGTTTGAAGGAGAAGGAAAGTTGTCCCTTTGAGAATTTTGTAAGGAATTGTTACGAAGACTATCATAATAAAAGAGTTTCATTGATTGGTGAATTTGTCTTTTGTTATGAGCAGTTAGTGAGGTTTCTTCAACCTTCAACTTTAAGTAGGACATAAGTTAGAGTAATTTTCATTTTCATGCAAGTAATTATTTGTGGGTGGTTGTGTTTAATTTGAGTGAGCTTCATTAAATCCATACCACTAGCAAACTTATTGATGGTGAGCTTGCCCTACGTGGTCAACTGGAATACTTTTTAGACTTAACTTCGATTCACATGTACATATGCATCGTTTTGATGGTATTTGCATTGTTGAGTCGTGATCTGAACACCTTTTGTTGCTCCGTTGAAGATTGCACCGACCTTGTTGAAGCTGTCCGACGCGAGGCAAGAGAAAGTTCGGTTGAAGTTCATTGAAGTCAAGCTCAACACCTCTTGCATTTAGAATAGAATTTAGACTCTTTAATCCCTGCAGCCATTCAATTCAGTATAATTTTGGTTAGTTTTAGGAAAATTCATACCTGAACGCTAAATCATTCGCATGAGAATTCCCTTCCAATTATTAATCTGCTGTCAACTGCAAACATCCTGAACACTTGTGTAAGTCCCCTCGTGCAAACAACAAATCACAATGAACCTACTGAGGGTGTTCCATGGCATTTCGGAACCTTGGAGTTGAACGTGCGATCTTTCTCTCAATCTTAGTGCATGGAATTCTTTGTTCAAGAGAGAATGGAGTAGCTTTCGGATTACTTTGTTTTGCTGATTGGTGCGGTCATAAAAATCACATCAACAAGTCTAAGAGGATCATCCGTCTCTCACAAGCATCATCGGGCCAAGATACAAATCGATATCGTTGTGATTGTATACTCACATACTCGGCATTTCACTATATATATACAGCTAGCATATCACCTATTAAATTTACCATTATAATCATTATTCTAGAATTTTGTTTTGTTTCGAAAGTTGTCACTGAAATTTCCCAAGCTTATCAAAGTTAACAATTATAAAACAAATCGAATAAATAAGCATTCACCAGGTCATCACAACTATTCAGATCCATTGGTAAAGCAGAGTTTAGAGGAATTTTCTTGGCTTGATTGAATAGGGGGACATCACAGTGGTATCAGAGCCACTCTCTTGTCAATTCGTAGGAAATCATGTGAACATACTACCGAGAAGGCTCCAAGAATGACGCACCATAGGACGACACCATGAGGGATGAGTTTCAGACTTTCATGGAACAAACCAACAAAAGACTTGAGGAGACTAATCAAATGATACTTCAGGCCCTTCAGAACATAAACAACAATAACATTCATGAAAAGGTCGCCCAACGAAGAGAGATACCGTCACACAACTCGGATAATGAGCATTCAACTCAAAACTCTGCGTTGAGGCCCACCATGGCCCCATTCATTCCAAGTAAAGATGACATCGAAGAGGAAGAAGAGCCCAATGCAACTAGTGTGGAAGACATTGCTCAAGCATGCAATGCATTAGATCCCGCAATTACCATTCAAGGAATACTATGAGAATAAAACCCAAACTAAGCCGAGTAGAAGGAAGCACCATTTCGACAAAGACATGAAATCAAGAATTAGTATGATGTCCTTGCCCTACTTCGACGGATCCGGGAAGCTTACTGCACAATCATGGGTCCAAAAACTCGATACTGACTTATCCCTCAGCCACATGACGAAAGAAAGTGCCATTAAATTTGCCATTCTCCACTTATCAGGAATTGCTCACGAGTGGTGGCATCATGGACTAATTACCCAAGGCCATCAAAACGTAGTCACATACAGTGAGTTCACGCAAAAAATCATCAATAGATTTGATCAAAGACACCCCAAGTGGTACTTCAAAGAACTCACGCAACTTAAGCAGCATGGATCCATAGAGGAATTTGCAAACAAGTTCCAAAGATTAGCAGTCATGGTTCCCAACTTATCTCAAAGAAGGCTTACATACTTATTCATCGAAGGACTCAAAGAACCAATCAAGAACATAGTAAACCCACTGGAGCCACAAATAGTGGGGGAGGCAATCCAGAAGGCCATGAAGGTGGAAAACAATACTTCAAAAGAAAAAGCAAGGAATTCCTCATCCAAGCCACCACCTAAACAAGACCAAGGAAAATATATTAAAGGAAGATCTTGCTATTTCTTTTATGAACCATGGGGACAGGGGCAGTATTGCAGCAAGGAGGCCATCCAAATGAAGGAGGAATTAAAGAGGAAGAACATATGTTTTAGGTGCAAGGAGCCAAGGGGAGAAAACCATATGATGTTGCAGAAATACAAAGTTAAGACAGATCTACTTATAGCCTAGGAGGAGGATAGTTGTAACAATTGTTACAATCCTTCCCTAGGTTACCCGAGTAACTAGAATAATTGAGGAAGTTAGTTGTAACGATTGTTGCAACCTTTCTCCCAGATTAAGGCTAGGTATACTCTAGGAATGGATACCTAGAAGATTTGAGAAAGTCTAGTTGTAGCGATTGTTGCAACCTTTCTCCAAGATTAAGGCCAGGTATACCCCAAGAATGGATACCTAGAAGATTTGGGGGAAGTCTAGTTGTAACGATTGTTGCAACCTTCCTCCAGATCAAAACTAGGTATATTCCAAGATTGGATACCTGGATGATTCGAGAAAGTTTAGTTGTAACGATTGTTGCAACCTTTCTCTCGAGAACAAGGCTGGTACACTCTAGGAATGGGGTACGTAGAAGATTCGAGGAGGTTTAGTTGTAATGATTGTTACAACCCTTCTCTTGAGTTAAGCTGGTTACACTCCAAAGGTGAGGTATTCAAACAAAGAGATTAAATGTAACGATTGTTACAATCCTTCTCTCTTAGATACGAGTATATTAAGGAAGAAGATACTGCATTTTGCTTGAGGACAAGAAAATCCAAGATGGGGAGACTTGTAATGTCCTTATTAAAAAGACAAGTATTAATCTTTAAAGCAATTTATTTTCTCAACATTAATGTTAGACGGTAAAAATATCAAGGATATAAACTATATATATTTAAATACATCTTATACATTTTAATGATATATTAACAAATCAAACTAAAGATATTCATAATTAATAAAATTCTAATTGAATGTTCCCTTGAGGTAGAGACGCGATATTTCACTAGAGGGACGTGATCCTTCACCAGAGGTTGGTCGATGGAAGGGCTGTGATCTTTCAGGAACATATGTAAGAAAGGCGTTGGAAGGATCTGATGGCATTAGAGATTATGTTAGGGGAAGAGAAGATAAGACAAACGCCTCGAGTCTGAACGTAGGAGATATAGACCAGACAAAAGCAAACCTTGTGTTCTAATCTAAGCACGCGGACCCCAGAGATATCGCCCCATCACTTCAGATTGCGGAATACACTGTTGGCTATGGGACGAGTATAATTAGTCCAAGAGGATTGTCTGTCTCTCACAAGCATCATTGGTCCAGGATACAAATCGATATCATTGTGATTGTATACTCAAAGACTCGACATTTCACTGTATTTATACAC
The DNA here is from genome assembly GCA_007258455.2 of Sequoia sempervirens. Classification (NCBI taxonomy): domain Eukaryota; kingdom Viridiplantae; phylum Streptophyta; class Pinopsida; order Cupressales; family Cupressaceae; genus Sequoia; species Sequoia sempervirens. The sequence goes on from VDFB02258467.1 coordinate 68,063, forward strand.
CCAACATATCGCCTATTAAATTTACCATTATAATCATTATTTTGGAATTTTGTTCTGTTTCAAAAGTTGTCACTGAAATCTCCTAAGCTTATCAGAGTTAACAGTAATAAAACAAATCGAATAAATAAGCATTCACCAGGTCATCACAACTATTAAGATCCACTGTTAAAGCAGAGTTTAGAGGAATTTTCTTGGCTTGATTGAATAAGGGGACATCACAAGTTTCATGTTTGCTAGGCAGTTTTATGGTGCACTCGTGAGGGAAGAGGCACAGACATCCACTTCCTTTGATGCTGAGAGGGATGAGGTATCTAGTAGTAGTAGTGGATCTACTACCATGGAGGATACCTATGACATGGCTACAGGAGTAGAGCAGGGTGAGGCAATTTCAGTTAGTTAGGGGAAGCAGTCAGCCTGTGTTGAAGCAGTTTTTACACCCTATGGTTCGAGTTCTGAGGCTCCTATTTGGGATAGTGTTGATTTCAGAATTCCCTTGGAATCTCTTGGTGCATTTCATAGTGATTTCATTGTGAGATTTGCACATTCCTTTGTATTCAGCCCACTTCCGGATGAGTTGATGCTCCGTGTGACACATAAGAGTGGGGTGAATATGTGGTATGAGGTTCTCCCTACTGCAAGGGATGGAGCGATATTTGACAAAACCCCTTTACTGCTTCTCCAGGATGGATGTATTATTGGCACATGAGATAGAGAGACAGGGTTTGATAAGATGGGATTCAGTGATGAGAGGGATCAACCCTGCACAGTTGCATTGAATAGTGCAACTAGCTTTATGAGTTGGTGTCAGGAGCACTCTTCTTCAAACATTGGTAGTTAGAGTATTGTGGGGACACCAACATTTGCAAATGTGTTAGGAGATACTCATCTTTTCTGGTAGTTGTTTGGGTCCATAACCCATAGGCCTAGTGATCAGATGCATTGATGGTGGCAGTTGCGACATAGAGTGACAAGGTCTCTCAGGGATGGAGGATACTGTTTTTTTCGGTTAGTGTAGAGAATTGATCTTAGTGCATTCCACCAGGACATTTGGGATCCTGGCAACTCGTCAGATTGTGACTTGGTTATTGTCTTTGATGGAGGTAGTAGTATTATTCCATCATGGGGTAGTGATTCAGGTAGATGGAGTTGTAGCCTATCTAGGTTCATTTGGGTCCCCGACATCGATTTGAATGCACTACTCCATGAGAACCACAGTGCGTTGCTTCAATTTTTCTGACATGATATTGATTGCATTAGTATGGGGCAATTAGAGATTTGGTGCAGGTGGCCTTTCATGCACCACAAAGTGATGGAGAGTGGTGTAACTAGTATGCCTGGTTACAATTCTTGTATTGATAACCCATAGGACTTATGACAATCCACTTTTTGGGCTGGGAAGTGATTTCCAGTTTGATGTTGGTGAGACTGCACTTATTGGACACTCAGAGACACCTTGGTGTATGAGTGTTGTTGGACATGGAGGCTATAGGCCACAGAGATTTGGGAGTCAATTGACATCTTCTTTTGAGGGGGATACTTCCATTGCCAAGCATGATGCCATTCCTTTGGCAGAGTGTGTAGGGGACTTTGTTGGTTCGTTGGCGGGCATTATAATGCCTTTTGGGGTAGCAGGTAGCTAGGTGAGGATCACTTCTTAGCGTGATCCACTATGGGTGCATGGTGTTTGCATGGATTCCATGAGGTTGCTTCACAGGTAATGGTACACGGATGTCACGATTAGAGTGGAGCGGTAGAGTGTTCAGTGTTGGCTTGAGGGTTACCTGCATAACTACGTTTTAGGACAGTAGAAGGCTTGGGTGCGATGCTTGTATTTGAGCGAGTATTGTTGTAATACTACGCATCACATGTTGATTGGTATGACTCCCTTCCGAGCGTTGTACGGTTATGATACCTTTTCTTTTGTGGACTTGGCGTTAGGTGATATCAGAGATATCAGGGAGTATTTGGTATGATGGAAGGACTTACCGTTGGAGGATGCCACATGGGAAGGAGAGATGATACTTCAACATCCAGCTTTGCAGTTGCTTGGAGGCAAGCAGTCCCGGGAAGGGAGGACTGTAACGTTGCTTCCTTAGGCAGCTCAGACTAGTCGAGGTTGGCCTACTATTATGGTTCTCGTAGGTCAGCAGAATGGTTAGGGGACCCAACCGAGGGATGCGGAGCCTAGCCGGGAGCTTTACGGGCCTTTCAGTTTGGAGTTCAGTTGTTGAATCCAGGGATAAATTGAAAATATTAAAGTTTGCTTTAATGGAATAGTAAAAGTGAATAGTAACAGAGAATAAAAAGTTAATAGTGAAAAGTGCCTCCATCCTAGTGAAACAAAGTTGTTTTTAAAAAATGGTCCTTTCTTTTGATGAGGAAAAGACCCTTGAGGAGGAATATTTTATTATTTTTTATAAAAAAACTCATGGGAGGTTATAAAGTGAATTTTGGGCTTCTATTTTGGCATTCATTTGTCATTTTTCATATTAGCACTTGTAGGTTTGAGCTCTGGAGAATTGTTTCAGCTTGGTTTTAGTCTTTTGGGAAGAAAAACTCCCAAGGGCTATCGTGAATTGGAGGAGAACCCAGTTCACCTTTGAGAAGGGCCTACCTTGGGTTTTCGTTTGGGTTTCATTGGAGGAGTTTCAGGTGTTTAATTTTCAGGCTTGAGTTTGCAGCATTGTTATATCAACATATTTCTTCAGATCAGGTGCATCCATTGATAGATCGAGTCTCAACCAGGGAAATACTATCACATGTTTGCATTCCACTTGTTGGCTGTACAATTTTTGGCCAAGTGCACCTAGAGTTTGTGGCACAATCATCATTGCAAATTTATTCCAGCCATTTGACAAGTTTACATTGAGAATTTGACATCTTCCATACCAGCCGTACCATTTCGAGTTGGTGCACCATCATTTGGAATGGGTTTCGTGGGCATTTGAAGTTGATTTTTGCAACCAATTTCATATCAGCACTTCCATAACAACGATCAGACCTGTAGCTGCATATTTCACATTCTATTTCTGTCTTCTACCATTGTTATCATGCTCATATCAACCTTCATATATTTTATTTTCATGCTGGCATAGGACGGGTATGTTATTGGCATATTGGGTATTCAAATCTTTCATTTGTATCGGGTTTAATAGAGCTGTTAGAGTTTGATAATTTTCATATCAGACATAACTGTCATTTTAATCATACCTTATATCTTTAATTTAATGGCATATATGGAAGTGGGCTTATCAATTTATGTTGTGTAATCATTTATATATCAGTTCTATGCATTTGCTTTATGTTATTGGCATTGAAAACACTCAACCAAACATCAAAAGCAATCAAACAAAACTCAGAAAATCAGTATTCATGAGTTTGCACAACAATTGTTTGACGAAATGTCAACACTCTGACAAATGAGTTTTTGGGGTTAGATTTAGTAGGGATATCTCACACTTGAATATTTGAAGTTTATCTTTGATCTTTTGAGAGTTTGAAATGCAACTGTTTTTAAAGTATAAAAATTCTCGTGAATTCTGAAACAAGTAATATCTGAGAATTTGCATTGGGAAGAATATATGCATTACCAAACTCAAACTCAGGCCACACAACCTACATACAAACTGTTTGACAATATGCTTGCCAAATAAATATTGTGTAGTTGCAAACATATTTTGGGAAGGTATCTTACAAAGGTCAATAAACTATCTTATAGTTATTCAACCATATTCTTTTCTTCTAAATTCAAATTCATCCACATAGCTAGCCCAATAGTCTTAAACTCTTCGCAAATGTTTGTATTTATTTTCCAATCTCTCAACCATGAAGTCCTTCGGGTCATATGCGCATTTCTCATTAAAAGGTTTGAGTTTGGATCTAGCCATCTTATTGTTGTTGTATTTGGAATCTATGGCAATCTTGCACCTGTATATGTTGAGTTGGATTGGAAAACCAAACACCCATCCCCAACTTATATTTTACTTTCAAAAGGCAGCAGGCCTTTGAAATTTTCCTCAAGCACTCCATAATGATGATCTGATAACTCAGGTATTTTGGAAACATGTATGGATTTGAAGAAAAACCAAATAATGAATATATGTGAATGTAGGAAATGATATCTACCAATCAACCTAATTTGAAATCACTGCTTTGGTGTGCTTTGAAATGCATAGATGTATGTGTTTTGAGTCACTTTTGACAGCTTTCTCGCTGAGTAAATAAAGAAGGCACATTGACTCTTCTATAGTTCTTAAAGGGCTCACTATACTTTGAGGCAAGTGTCTCAAGATGTGGTTTTTCATGGGGTCCAATTGTGTTCACACTTGAAAATGTTCCCATATGTGCCGTGGTATAGACCAAATCTGAAGTCACAAGAAACTCAAGAGTTTGCTTAAATTCTAATAACTGCTTATGCATACACTCACTAATCAAGATGCTCCAATCAAAATAAACTTCATTTTCACATATAGTATTCATAATATCGAACATCCAAGACCTAAAAGTCCTTGCTGCCTCTTGTCTTGTAACTTGGTTGAGCAATGCAATCATGGCAGATAACTCATCCTTCAATTCAACCCTCTTCAATGTCTTGCTCACTTGTCATTTCTTTTTTTTTTTGAGCCAATGGTTGCCAATGTGTTTTCGATACTCAAGTACACTATTATCCCACACTTTTTCATATTCTTAGATATCAACTTCCTGTGTTTCCTCATAAAGTGGTAAAGTGGAAGCACTCACTATTGCATCCAGATCAAGTTTGCAAAGTACTTAGTGATTGAATTTCATGATTTTTGGGATTCTAGTATGTTACACATACAAGAACAAATTCTTGATTTTGTATGCATTTGAGGAAAAAAACCTGCTTTTATAAGATCACTATCTTGCGGTCTCTTTGCCATTTTATTTCCATTTCTAGTCTTTTCATCCACATTCAATTCTTCAACAATCATCTGACAAAATTGTTTTTATTTTTATTTTGGGAAATTCAGTGACCAAAAACTGATGAAAATTGCACCATTTGGAAGTGAAACTTCATTTTTATGACCCAAGGGTTTGCAAAAGGTTACTGTTTTGTCTCTTGATTGATCTATTATTAGAAAAAACCCTCTAAAAGGCTGCCGCAAGATGAAAACAGCTATCAAACCCTTGAAAAATCAGTCATAAAAATAGTAAAAATTCCTCATGAAATCCCAAGGCAAACACTGTAGTATACTGCTGATATCTTGACTGAAAACTTGGTGAAATGATGACATGTTGGTGTGCGTTTTATCATTCGCCGAACATTATAGAATAAAAAGTCCAAAGACACTTTATCCTCTCTTGAAAAACCACTGCATATGCTAAGATTGCAAGATCATATGGCGATTCCAAGGTTTCTTTTTGTCAGGTCTTGACGTGTGGATAAGCTCAATGGGCGTTGTGATATGCTGGTAATACACAAAGGGACTTACACTTACAAATCATTCACAAGCTAGGACTTAAGGCAAATTTGATAGTAATGCTCTCTCTTTTTTTTTTTTTTGGATTTTCAGTTTTGGAGTTTCAAAAAAGTGCAAAAGGATAAGGGTTTAGAAGTTTTATGCTATTTCTAAGAACTCAAGACACAGTAAATACTAGGTGAAACTAATAACAATACTTTGCTTCGCCACATGAACGACAACTATACAAAGTAAGTGCAATCTTCTAAGGTTGTGCTCAAGATTTTCATACCGTGAATGATACCATCAATGGAACAATATTTTCGAAGTAGAAGTTAAAGCATCCACAATTTAAGCTCATGCTAACTTTACGCATTGAACAAAAAACATTTATTCAAAGAAAGCATGAGCAAGAGTTTCACCAATCTAATTTTCAGTTTTGAAGTTTCAAAAAAGTGCAAAAGGATAAGGGTTTAGAAGTTCTATGCTATTTCTAAGAACTCAAGTGTAATGACCCCTTCTCGAGCATGATCTTTTCAGTTGACCGTTGGCCTATTCCAAAGACCCATAGGCTACTCGGAAGGTGAAATTAGGGTTTCCTGTTTTGGAGGTCGTGGTTGCTCGAAGTTGGGAGATCAGTTTGCGGATTTTTTCTGGGTTTTCAGAGAGCTTCGCAACGGTGTGACATGCGGTGCAGTCCGAGCATTTTCTGGAATTTACTATTTTTAGTAAATACTAAATTCTATTTCTGGCAGTGATCATGCGGTTTCCAGTGCAGTTGGCTTTCTTCTTCAGTCAGTTTAGTTGGTTTGTTCATTCTTGGCCTTGGGATGCATTTTGGAGAGATAAGTTCAATTTATTTAAATAATGTTATATTTTATTGTTGACCCCTTGGCCTAGTGCTTAAACTTCAAAGTTGTTTTAAAAGGTGGGCTTCATGGATGGACGCCTCATTGAGGTGATTTAATATTTTCTAAAGTCCAAATCTTGCTTGGAAAAGGGACGCCAACCTTGTGGAGAGAGTAAATTAAAATAAAAGTAAAAAATGAAGCCTTCAGAAAAGGGATGCCATCTCTTGGAGGGAAAAGGTTTATTTCAAATTTGAATTTAGGGCTCCTCTTCTAGAAGCTTCTGGAGATTCCTTGCTGTGCCTTTATAAGGTGGCCTCTTCTCTTCATTTCATCATTTGATATCTTGAGTATTGTTATGCTGCCAAAATGGTGCTGGAATGCTTCGAGGAATGAATGCCTCTTGTTGTGACCTTTTCACACATTGCCCCATTCAAGATGGGGACCCCCTAATTTTTGCTCCATTCTGGTCTTTTGGCTTGGGTTTTTCTCTCTCTTTCTCGCTCTGTCTCTTTTCTGATGTCTGCCTTTCGAGGGTTGCACCCGTCAATGAGTTTAAACGTGAAACTGACCAACTCTGAAAATTAGGGTTTCATCTTTCCTGGTCAGTCCAAGGTCGAATAAAGTGAATAAATTGAAAATTGAACTTAACGTTGTTGTCCGTGTGCTTTCAGCAGGCTCTCAGCAGATTTTCGTCAGATTCCGAGGTACTTACTATTTTTAGTAAGTGTGAAATTACAGGCAATTTGTCAGCATTTTTGAGATTCCGACGGTCACACAGCATTCAGAGCACCTCATGCTGCTCGCATGCAAAATTTGAGCGAAAACAGACAACTTTCTATTTTTAGCAGTCCTGCTTCCGGGACAAATTTTAGGGTTCAGATGCAGAGTTTTTCTTTGCATGTCTGCATATTCCTTCTGGGTTTTTCAAGACCTTCGCAACGATATAACATGCAAAACGAGACGACCACTTTCGGAATTCAGTCTTCCGAGGCTATTTTTAGGGTTTGCATGTCAGGGTTTCTTTTGCATGTCAGATGATTCCTGATGGGTTTTTTGAGAGCTTCGCAATGGTGTGACATGCAAATGAAGATAACCACTCAGTAAGGAACTTGCTATTTTTAGTGTATCCCATGATCCCGCCAAATCAATGGAGTCGCGAAGAGAAACAGATCGTTTGATACGCAGAGCGAATTAGGGTTTCCAACTTTGGGACCCAAAAGAGGTGTAAAAGTCAGAATTTTCAAAACCGGTGTAAACCACCGCGACGCCATCCTTCAAAGCATTCCGTTGGTAAAATTTTGAGTCAAACGGAGCACTTACTATTTATAGTAAGTCAATTTGGGAATTGGCTAAAATAGTAAATCAACTGCGCATGTTGATGTGGTCACGTGGTGAGGAGCCATTCAAATTTCAAGACGACGGAGCAAGTGGAGCATCGTAAGCGCTATTTATAGTAAACCACCTTCGAAATGGGCTAAAATGCGGTCACTAAAATGGCGGTCGCAGGACAATAAGGTCATGGGGATGCTATGTTTAAAATTTCGTCGCCTGAGCCCGAGATGCAAACTCGTGAGGACTTACTATAAATAGCAGGGCATGAGGGCTGGCAAAAAAAAAAAAAACGAAGAAAAAGTCTAAGTCTGGAACTTCATCCAGTTGACATGGTGAAATGCGCCCAGTTGATGAGGAGGCATGAAAATTTCCAAAGAATGAAACTCGTCCTTCATCAGGGCTAAAATGCGCCCAAGAAGAAGAAGGTCAAAGAAAAGTCAACATTTTTTATCCTGTAGGCATGGGGAAATGCGCCCAACTTAAGGAAGCTCAGGAAGGTTAAAATTTTTTCTAAGTTTGGATATCCTCCTCACCCCTCCAAATGCGCCCATCCTGCAGCTGGGGTGAAATGCGCCCAAAAGACAAACAAGTCAAAGATAAGTCAAACATACTTCATCCTCCTCCATGGGCAAAATGCGCCAAAATGCATGCATGTCAGGATGAAAGCAAGGAAGCTGGAAAGTCACATGAAGGCGTTTGAAAAGTTTATCCACCAGCTAGGCCAAAATGCGCCCAAGAAAGAAGTGAGTCAACAAGTCAAACAAGTTCGTCCCTCACCTACATGGAAATGCGCCCAAAGCAGAGCATGTGAAGACAAGAAATGGAAGTTGAAAGGTCATCCCTCTTGCATGTCTAAATGCGCCTAGATTGAGGTGTAAAAAGTGAATGGAGGTGGTAAATAAGGTGAAAGATACTTCAAAGCATGGTAAAAGGTGGTGAATGTTAGGCGTTGTCCCTCTTCAAGCCTCAAATGCGCCTAAGGTGATAAGTATTGGAGAAATTTCCTAAGGCGTGGTGAAGTGATATGTGTGAGGTGGTAAATATTGAAGATGAATATTGGGCGTGGTTTTTGATTTCTCTCCAAGAGTGCTAGGCGCCAAGGATGATGAGAGTTATAAAGTGTAGAAAATATTCCAAGGTGGTGGAAATAAAATGCCAAGTATGTTATGCACCTAGAGTGTGAAGTGAAATGTGAAGTGAAGCAACTTGCTAGGTGATGAAATTTTTTTTTTCAAAAGGAAGGATGAATATCCTCCATATGCTATATGCCTAAGTTGTTGAGTAAAAATGAAATAATAAAAAATAAAATATTGCCAAGGCGTTGGGACTTCAAATAAATTGCCTTTCAAGTGTGAAGTAAGTGAGAGATAAAATGTGCTAGGCGCTTTCAGGACTAAAATTTTCTAAGTGAAGTTGATGTTTTTCTCCTAGGCAACGATGAGTAAGAACGAATAAAATTTTCTAAGGCAAATTCTCAGAGTGCAAGATGATTTAAAACATTTTCTAAGGCAAATATTTTCTCCTTGGAAAATACGCCTGGAGCTCAAGGTGGTGAAATTTTTCGAAGCACGAGCAAATTTTTCTCAGTGGTGAAGTCAGAGAATGATGATAATGCAGATGAATTCAAGTTTCTCAAGTCGGAGCAACATAGGATGATCACAGGAGAAGAATGGATTTAATTTGACAGAATAATATTTTTCCTAAGGTTCAAAATTTAAAAAAATCAAATGAACCCGTTCGTTGGGTACCCATGGATTCAAAACATTCTGAAGAAAATTTTCTTCTGGGTACTGAACATTTGCGATGATAGATGGATTTCCAAGTCTTCCGCACTTCGCCAGCACTTTTTTAGTGAAGAATTTAATCAGTGCTCAAATTGTGAATTTTCCTAAGGGAAAATTTAAAATTTTCTAAGGCAGATGAATAAAATGTGTTTTACAAAATGAATTTCTCTGAATGATGAATTCAAGATAAGTTGCCTAGATAATTTTGATTGAATTCTTCAGTGATCAATTTTTCAGAGCTAAGGAGAAGTTAAATTCGAATTTCAAGTGACAGAGCTCCGGCTGGTGAATTAAAAAGATGGATTTAAATTAAATTTTTCGAAAATAAATTCAAAGATGCCAGTCAAAGTTGAACTTCTAGAAGAATAAGATTCCAGACGTCGAGAGACAAGTGTCAGAAATACCAGAGAGGGAGAATTCGAATTTTTGAAGTGGAGTAGTGGAAGTTTAATGCACTGGCTAAAATTGGCTCCTTCTAGAATTCGAATTTTGGCTATAAAATGAAGAAGTTTCTCACTTATTTTTCACAGCTGGAGAATTCGATTTGCTCTGAGATTGACATTACAGTGAGTTGTTGAAAACTGGAGATTGAAGAGTTCGAATTTTTGGCTAAGTCTGAGAGTTACTGGAAGGACGCCTTGAGTTGGAGAAGTGCCATTGCTGAAGTCAAGGGAGGTATGACTTGAGCTTGTGGCTGAGCCTTGCAAAATCTGAAGTCAAGAAAGTGCGCACTTGCTGGTTAAAGAGGCTTTTGCTGAGGTGCAAATTCACTTCATTTGTTGCTGAAAGTTGAAGTTGCCTGTGCTGAGAGGGACGCCTTGAAACAAGGAATAGCTGAGAACTTAAAAAGTGCGAACTTGCTAATTGCTGATTGCTGGTGTGAAGTACGAATCTGCAGGAGTTCAAGTTGTTGATTCAAGTTGCTAAGGCTAAAGTCTACTTAGAAATCCTTTTCTAAGTGTTGAAGTTCGATTTTATTGGAGAAGAAGCTGAGGTTTGCAAATAAGAAAAGTTATTGCAGCTTCTAGAAGTCGACTGCAGCCCCTACACACAATGTCTTATTTTATTTTATAAATCAAATTGCTGATGAATGTTTACTGTTTGCAGATGGCTGAGGTAAGGGCGACTGGCAAGGATAACAACGGTGCATCCAGGCAAGCTGTGATCAAGAAGCTGAGTAAGACATTCATGCCAGAGTCAAAGTTTATTTCAAAGTTGGGCAAGCTGACAGACACCAACTTGGGCTCCGTCAACCTGGAAACCTTCAAAAACAGGATGCTGGGCATTGGAAGTCATCGACCTTCGACTACTTCGCACAACATTGTTCGAAGCGGACTATATGCAGCTGCTGGTTTCCCACCAGCCATTCAATGTTCGGAGCTGATGATAGAGTGCGCCAACTATTATGAGAAGGATCACCGGTCAATCATGTCACCAGATGGCCAAGTGCTAGCTAACCTTACTCCTGCCGCCATTGGTGAAGCTTTCGGGATCTCGGTGCACAGAAGTATGATTTACAAATCCAGAGAGAGAGCTGAACGGATGTATGCTTCTGCTTTTGAGCGATGCATGGAGACAATTAACACCCACTGGATGAGCACTCCCAAGCCTTCTCGAACGAAGTTGCCCAAGCAAATCATAGCGGAGGATTTGAAACAAGAATATTGTGATCTTATCATGATGCTGAGCAAGGTTGGTGGTTGTGCGCAGTCCTTCATTTTTGAGCCTTGGATGCTTTACTACATCAATCTCGTGCTAGAAGGGAAGGATTATGTCAATTGGGCCGAGATGATAAGTGATAATTTGCATGAGCAGCTCCTGGGCCTCAGACGAACGAAGACGTTCTACATGAGCTCCTACATCATCTATATGTTGGCTCGTATGACGAAGTACAGGGGGATCTCTTACAAGGAACCTGTCGGTTGTGGCTCCCACCAGTTTAAAATATATGATGCTTGTCCACAGTTGCATTTGGCGAGCACAACTCACTACAAGCGTGTCAACGATGCTTTCACCATGTATATTACGAGATTGCTTCAGGAGCGGTTACATCACAGAATCTCAAGGGATGCCCAAGAGCTGATTGAAAGGTATGGGTGCTGGTTCATACAATTTCCGAGATTTTCTTACATTAGGCTGCAAGGTTTTTCCTCGTACCCATATAGGCTGCCTAAGTACCCAACAGACAGAATTTTAATGCTAGAAATATCTAGGCAACTGCTTGCCTATGATAAAATCCAGAAGAAAAAGAAGAAGGGGGGAGTAGAATTTCCAATTGTCATGGGCAACTCGGATGAGGTGTGTCCTTCAATACAGGGAGCTAGAGAGGCTGAAAATGAACTTCAATTTTATCACTTCTCATACCACACTAGCCAATAGCACTACGACCCACATCACAACATCAAATGGGTACTGTCAGAGGAGTTTAAACACAAGGCCACCATTGAGGATTATTGGGCTGATGCAGCTGATGAGATTGAAGTAAGGAAAATAATGTTCTCTCGGTTGCCGATTACTCTGATCAGGGAGTGTGAAGTTGTGCCAGTTCCAGACCAGGTCAATGAGGATATGGACGTTGTCCACCCAGACTATGCAGCTGTTAGAGATACTCCACTTCCACCTCCAGATTGGTCAGAACCTGAGATTGCTGATTTAGATACACTTTCTATTCCTGTCCTGACATTCACTAGGGCATGGGTTGATAGGCGTGTGAACAGGTTGAAGAGTAGGTCAATTGCCTTGACTTACAATATGATGGGAGATCACAGGACACCCACCACCGGCAGGAAGAAACAAATCACACGAGGTCCAGAATCTAGAAAGAAAGAGCTAGTTCGACAGGAGCCTACTCAGCCAGAGCCTCCACGAGTCACAGTTGCATCACCACTGGAGACACGTTCTCCAAGTATACAGGAGGTCTCTTTATTTGCTGATCAGAGGATTGCATTGAATCAGGTGCAAGAGGTACAGGATAATATTCAGCCTCCACGGAGAGAATCGGTTGGCCAGAGTGTCAACGCACCTGCTAGGGTTGATCAGCAGGATGATGAGGGGACTATTGTCGACCCTCAGTTTCAGCAGGAGTTAGAGGTGGCTATGAATGATGATGATGATATAGTTTCAGGAGACACTCAGCCACTTGAGGACGATGAGCCTCGCCAGAATGATGAAGAAGTTGAGCAAGTTCGAGAAGTAGAGGCACAAGGGCAGCAACCCTTTGACATACAGTATGATGTGCCTGATTGGCTTAAGGATAGAATGAGGAGAAGCCCCAGTGAGGAGATTGATCCAGCGGTTGAGATGGAAGAGTTCTTGAACAGGATCAGTGCACCTCCACAGAAGAAGGCAAGAAAATTTTCGAAGATATCCACTGAAGAGGATGGTTCCCGTACTCTTCACGTTGCAGTGCCTCAAGTTGATTGTGACCGAAATGAAGCAGTGCCAGAGAATTATGTGGTCACGACTTTGGATCTAGGACGCCCTACTGGTGCGCAGATTGTAGAGGAGTGTGATAACTCCTATCTTGCCCTCAAAGACAGATTATTCAAGAAGGAAAATACAAAAGGTTGAAAAGAGAACACAAGGCTTTAATCGGATATATGCAGCAGCTGTCTCGTTCTCGAGGGCAGGATATTCCAGTTATAGAGCCTCCAGCGGAGATACCTAGAGAGTCCATCAGTGGCTTGATGGAGTTAGGAAAAATGGCACAGGAAGCAGACAAGTGGGTCACAGGAGTTCGTGCTGAGACCGAAAAGTTTATGGAGGACCTTCCTTTTGCTTTTCAGCAGGCCTCTAGTATTTTGACACGGATGGAGGCAGTTGATCATGCTTGGGGCGATGCTTCTATCTATCAGAGCAGGGTAATTCAGCGTCTTGAGGCATTGAGGCACGTTCCGTTGCGATTGCTGATTGATGGAGGTGTCATTCAGGAGAATGACAGGTATGATTTTTCTAGATGGTATTCTTCAGCTATCATAGGGCGTGGCTTCTTCGATGCGGCACAGGCAGATTCAGCCAGGGTACATAAGGCTATGGCCAACATCATTGATGGAGTTCAGAATACCTTTGAAGCCATATTTGCTAGGCGGTTGAATCCAGATGAGGTAGACTTTGATAATTTGAGGGGTTTGCTGGTGCCTTTCTTTTCAGATGTTAAGACCTTTGTACAGGATGATTTCGAGAATACTTCTACCTTCTCCACCTTGATCCAGAACACGCAGGATTCTTTGATTGCTTGGAGAAAGTCTTGTACAAGGCATGAGCATTCAGTCATAGTGTTAGAGTTTCAGCTAGATTGCATTCCACCCATTTCAGTTCAGGAGGTTGAGGCTGTACTTGGCAGATTTGTTGAGTATGCGGTCAGAGAGAAGGCAAATGGGAACGCACTACTGGACGAGGATCTTCTAGAAGACTGATTGTGGGCATTTATTGCCTTTACTATTTTTGGGAGTGAGTGGGAATCTTTGATTTATTTAATGTACCACTCCCTATTCTGGCAGTTTTTATGGTTAGGGCTGAGGTGGCACGATTCTAGTGTAATGAACCCGGCCCGTCAGGCCAAGGCTATTATTGATTTCCCAAGTTATGGTGTAAAACTGTTCTAAATGATCCGCTTGGTAACAGTCCGTCCTTTGAGCATGTTGATATATGTCTCACAATAATACTCACTACAGATTGAACATAAAGACAAATACTTGACGAAACTCTCATTCATTCACAAAATGACAGCTAATATAGAAGCTACATGTCAAGCGATTGGTAATATCTGAAAGTATTCCCTTGTATTACCATCACAGACTTAAATCACATACGCATTCAGAGTAAGTGTTTCAAATGACTTCGATTAATGACAATTGCTTGGAACCAGTACAATGATAGAAAGAAAGAATAGAGCATTTCAGGTACTCAGTTGGTATATATAAATTATGTTGCAGACCAAATAATCACTTCAGGGAGATAACAGAACAGATCATGCATATTCAAAGCAATGCATCAATTATTCTCCATTTACCAAAATAGATAACAGAAACGAGTTATGCAAATACAAGAACACTCTGACCTTTACAAATATCAATCCTGATGAAGTTGAAATGGTATACACATTATGAAGCAGACACTCCATGAATAATCCGCCATCAAATATCAATCCCGATATCGGGTCTTCCTATAGATAAAGTTCACGTCCAAACATGAGCACAACATCGATGACATTAGTCTCTAGAATGGAATCGTTGGCATTTGAATAACAAGCAATCTTTCGGTAATGCTCTGCCCGATAATCTTCAAGTCACAGGGGAGACGCTAGTAACAGTTTGTGACATTCGATTAAGAAGACCACATCAATGCTTGGTATGGATACAGATGATTATTTCCGATAGTCTCTACCATTTCCAGACTCTCCTCGACGAACATTCAGAAAAATACAATTGATGGTAATTTCAATATAAACTAGATATCATACATGACGGATAGATGTGCTGCCAGTCACGATGACTCGGAAGTAAAGAGTAAAAGGCTCGACGCTATATTAATGTTACCAGTATTTCACATCCCTCACACCAAGAGTCGACGGCATGATTAGAGGCAAAATCCGAATACAAACATTCATGAGATGCCAACTCGAGGAATGGAAATGACAATGGTACCAGCGATGTATTGGGTCTTGAGTGTTGCCGCACGGGACTGAAAAATGCAGAGCTGTTAATGAATAAATACAATGCCGGTAAAATCGATGATCGATGGTCTTCCAGCAAATAAATATATCACTTGCTACATTCCAGATACCCAAACTCCCGGCACCATCGATATGCTTGTAATCTCGGAATATAGATTTCCGCCCAGTGGAAAAAAAATAAAATATTAGATTCCATTAATCGTTTGAGACTGCAACATCATCTCCATATGCAAGGCTTTCCAACTACAGGTGAAACTGCTTCGTCGGCAATGTTGAATTGAGAATAACCAACCATCAATACCGCAAATCATTGATAATGAAATTGAGATTTGCCTTGCTGGGTTTCCGTCCAGGCAAAGGCATTGGATCCGTGAGAGTTTCCGTTCTCAGGATCTTATTGTCTAACCAGACATTCAAACTTCAACAATTCTTTTCCGTAATCCTCCATGAAATCGCTCCCCACCATAATTAAAGTCCGCCCCTTTCAGTTTTAATAATTGAATTATTTTATCGGCTTTATAAACTATAGTTTTTTAATATTCATATCTTATAAAGCTAGTTTATTAATTAATTAAATAATTAAAATGCCTTTTTTATTAATAGATAAAGACAAATTAAATATTTAATTAATTATTAAGGGAGCCTTAATTAAGGGGACATCACATCTAGCCACTCTATTAATTGTAACCCTAGCCGTCTTTTGGGACTGGGCTAGCTATATAAAGGGGGAGTCCCCCTCATTTGTATCTCATTAGACAGTAGTAGACATTAGAGATTGGACATTAGCATTAGAGCTAGAGAGTAGAGCATAGTAGAGCATTGTAGACATTTTGCATATTGGAGAAGAAAGAAAGTTTTCCCTTTGAAAACTTTTGTGGAGATTGTTGTGTAACACTTTTCATGATAATAGATCTTTTCATTGATGGTGGAATTCGTCTTGTCATGAATAGCTAGCAAGGTCTCTTCTTCCTTTCGTATCCAAGTAGCGTAATTTTCATGCAAGTAGTTTACTTTGATGTGTGGTGGTTTTATTGAGGTAGCTTCACTTTATTCCATACCACTAGCGGCTTGTTGATGATAAGTTCGCCTTGTGTGGTCGACTGGAAATTATCTTGAGTTTAACTCCAATTGTGATTTGTATACTTATATGCGTCGTTGTGATGGTGTACGTATGCTAAGTCATAATTTGAACATCCTTTGTTATCCCTTTGAAAATTGCACCGATTTTACTGAGGCTGTCCGACGTGAGGCTAGGTGAAATTTGGTTGAAGTCTATTGAAACGAAGCCCCACATATCCTGCATTTAGAGTAGAATATAAGTTTCTTAGGCCCTATACTCTTTTACTTTCTGCATATTTCCGATTAGTTTTAGGAAAACGAACTATATTGCCAAATCATACACGCAAGAATCCCTTTCAAAGCATACACCGGCTGTTAACTGCAAGAACCCCGAACAATTACGTAAGTCCCCTCGTAAGAACATAGCAAAACACATCAACCAAACTGAGCCTATTCGCATTAAAGGAACCTTGGAGTTGAAAACATGATCTTACTCGCAATCTTAGCATGTTGAATACTTTGTTCAAGAGGGAATAGGGTATCCGTTGGGAAACTTTGTTCCGCTGTTTGGTGCGGTCACAAAAAACACATCAACACCTCTTAGCCTTGGCTTGACTTTGTGCTTGAGAGATAGCATCTAGTGGAGAAGTTTGCTTGTTGTTGAGAGGACTTTTGTAGTGAGGTTTGCATTGTAGCTTGGGTTTTACTTTCGTAGTTCAGTTTATTGCATTTCTTATCATTTTTAGGAGTTGCTGATAACAAGGCTGAATCTGTAGTTTTCTTCATATATCAAAAAATAAAAAATGTTCTTGTTCTGGGTAATGATCCATTAAGTTTCTATGCTAGGGGCGACTGTGTTTGGCAAGTTTCAGAATTTTTAAGTGCGTGCTGATTTTTCTAGAAGAAAATTGCCCTTCTTAGAGGGCCGTACCTTTTGCACTTGTCTTGGAATTCGTGCTAAATTGTTTACAGCAGTTTGGGTCTGTTTTTTGGTTCAATATTGGGCGCCATCATATTAGAATCACTTTGCAATTTATCTCATGTGATTTGAGTGAGTTTTGAGTGAGTTGTGAGCTTTTCAATAGGGTTCTGTATTGCTGGTTAAGTAATTTTAGTCCATGTCCAGTTATATCAGTTGCTTAAAGTCCATCATTTGAGTTGGGTTTGGAAGGGAAGTCATTGTGAGCATTGAGAAGACATTATACTTTATTGCAGCATTGTTAGACCTTTTTATCTTATGCTCTTGGCAGGCATTTTCTATCATATTGTAAGCTGAACAGTAGTACTGTCAACATTCTTCTCACCTTTCCTTTCATGCTTTTAATACCCACTGAATAAGTGGAAGAGGCTGGCTTGCCGCCTATTTACATTTGAATTGCATTGTAGTTTGTAGCATCTCCGCCATATGGTAGCTCCCTTCCCACCTTGGGTTGGAAAGCACATTCTTGGCGTCGAGCTTACTTTCAGCGTAATAGATGATAGGGATCCTCTAACCATATGCTCGTCGTCATCCGGCGCATTCTTGGTTAGAGTTCTTTATTCAGCATTGCATTGAGATTCTCTGACCATATGCTCACACCTTGCCCAATTCGGGATCCTGGTGTACATTCTTGGTTAGAGTTGAATTCCGCATCGTTTTGGTTTAAGTGCTAACCCTAACGGATGTGTGTTGCATTGCTTTGTAATCAAAAAATTGGAACAAAAATTGGTTGGAATATTTCATCAAGACACAATAAAGACTAGGTGAAACTAATAACAATACTTTGCTTCGCCACATGAACGAGAACTATACAAAGTAAGTGCAATCTTCTAAGGTTGTGCTCAAAATTTTCATACCGTGAATGATACCATCAATGGAACAATATTTTCAAAGTAGAAGTTAAAGCATCCACAATATAAGCTCAGGCTAACTTTACGCATTGAACAAAAATCATTTATTCAAAGAAAGTATGAGCAAGAGTTTCACCAATCTATACTATCAAATCTTTCATTCATCTAACAAGCGTATAAATTAAATTCTATTCTAAATCTATTCTATGTTGAAGGAGATATGCAACCATGCAACCACTTGATAACAAGAAGGATTCAAAGCAAATCATGCATATGAACTTTTATTATCCAAGTAGCTATAAGCAACAATTTCATAACACTCTCTTCACAGTATGAAATGTGAGAATAGGAGTTTATATAGAATTTTTGAAAACAAATGAAAGACCGAGATCAATCAAAGATCAACGACTGAGATTAAGACAAATCAACCCTAATTAGGGTTTCCCAAAATAACATTAATAACCAATGGATGAAGAACAAGTGGCATGAGGAGCTATCTTCTAGGAGACACATCCTTATCCTCTTGAGTGGCAGTGTATTCAAGGAATCTAGACACTATTGTGCTTACCTCCTCCATTGTGACACGTGGCAACATATTCACCTTGAATTCCAACACGTCCAAGCCATTTGCGCACTCGGAAAATGCAATCTCCCATTCTGATTCCTGTCTTTGGAAGGCATCCCGGATGGACAAGAAATTTGATGCCTTAGTCAAATTTTGCTTCAAGATTGGTCCAATGATGGTGAAGAAAATCTCCTAGGTTCTGAGCTTTAGACTTTCCAACTGCATATCATTTTCTCGAATGGTATCCTTCTCAAGCACATTTGCAGCTACAAGGAAAATTTTATTCTGAATTTCCCTCATCTGTTCCTCGGCTCTAATACTATCAGCCTTCACCTTCTCTAAGACTTCGCTCCGTGCAACCAATGCCCAGTACCAAGTGTTAAAATCATATGCAGCCCCTGCCGCGATTACTTTTCCATTAATCAGTTCTTGCTTCGGAACTCCTTTCAACACTCTACGGCACAACATAATTCTATCCTGAATATCTTGAAGGTTGTCCCATGCTTCCGCCATAACTGCAATCCTTGAAAGCAAAGAGGAAGTTTGTCCATAAGCCAATATCAATCTTTCTACAAATGTGGCCGCTTCTTCACATTTGCTCGCCATCCATTCCTTGGTTTCTTTTGTTGTGACCATCTCTTCTTCATAATCTTTGATCGTTTCCTGCGTAGAGTTCAAAAGTGGAGGAGCTACGGAATCGCCTTGATTAAGTGGTTTGGTCAAGTGCTAAATGTATTCCTTTAGGCATTCAATCTCCTTTTTATATTCTCTTTTCTTTGCTACTTCTTTTTCCAACCTTTCCTTGATGGAAGTGATTGAATTGTCTAAGTCCTCAACCTCTTGACCTTTTGTTGTTGGACCCAAGTTGACAGTAGTGATGGCATACTCTTGGGGAGCAATATCCTCCTTTGACTTATCCATTATTGTCACGACAATTTGCATTGAATGGCGGCCGACTTCATCTTTCTAGATTGTGGAAAACATCCTGCGGGCTTCTTTTTAGTAACTTTTTCTAACCTGGCCAAGAAATCAGTTGTATCATCCTCCTTTGGAATTTCTACTGGTACTTTTATCTTCAATCTTTCTTTTAACCAATCACGAATCGTGGGCTGCTCAATGCCTTCTTCTTCCTGTGTATTTTTTGCACATGGAATATCCTGAATTCCTCTAAGGGCGGAAATCATTCCCTCTTGAAACTCATTATCCAAAATATCCATCTCATTTTTGGACTCAAGTATTTCCGTGCCTATGGGAGATGGGGGTTCATCATTGTCCTGTTGGATTAATTCAATGTTCTCCTCATGGATTGGAGAAGGAATTCTTATTTCATCCAATGAATCATCCTCAACATTTAATATCTCATTCACATTCCTAGACGTGGCAAAATGGGGCGGCTTTGATCTTTGCTTCTTCTGAACAGGCTCCTCATCTACAATCTTCTTCCCCTTTACCTTGTGGAGTCATAAATTGCTTCCTTCCTTTTCCTAGAATTAGTGCTTTCAATCGGTTCATTACCTTGGGATGCTCCTACATTTGAAGAATATGATTCCACTTCACCCATCAAGTTATAAGTGAGGGTCACATTTCTTCTCCTTAGCCCCTGGATTTTCTGATCAACCCACCACTGTGAATATTTGACAATTGGCCTCATCAAGGTGGTTAAGTTCGCGAGCTTTGGTTCTGACCATTTCACAGGAGGAAGAGGCCAATTCTCATCATAGCGCGGCTGAACATATTCTCCATCATCCTCTAGCTGATTAGGCACATGAAAAAGCTCAGTTCTAATCAAGTTCACTGGCAATTTGGACCATAGTCTTTTCTTGATATCATATTCATCTGCGACATTCGCCTAAAAATCCTCCAGGTCTACGTTATGTCTATACTTCTTACCATTCACGGTCCCAATATGGTTGTGAGGATCGAAATCAGCCTTGGACCGGTAAGATGTGAATGGATACCACTACATTTCCAACCTGGCACTTTTGGCTGCTTGTGCCGATGGACAAGACTCCAACATATTTCCGATGAAAAATGGGAAGGTAATGATTGCTTTCTGCTTTGATCTTTGGAGGTCTTTGTATGTCTCCAATTGCCTAAAGACCTCGAGCAAGACCATTATGTTGGTAGGGTAAATCGAAAGTCAATAAGGACATCCGATAAACCCTTGAACTCTTATATATGTGAATCTTGGAAACTGGATAAACTAGGATCCATACTTGCTTATCAAACTCTTGGCCTCATGAGTGAGCCTCTGATGAGTTCCTCTTTGTAGTATTCTGGTGATGTACATCAGGAAGGCATCATTTACTCTTCTGAAGTGGGTCTTATCACTAAGCTGCAGTTGTGGATAACAATTATATGACTTAAATTCATTTTCACCATTGCCTACCATGCCTCTGCAAATCAATCCTATGTATCTGTAAGTTCTAGCCAATAAGTTGATGATGTAGGAACTCATGTAAAAAGACTTATTGCTTTCCAAATTTATTAACTATTCATTGAGATTGTCATTGATTATCCGCGAAAAATTGAACATCTTGACACCTGAGGTGATCTCATCAATAAAATAATACATCCATGTCTGAAATGATGCACCTTGAGGGCTGCCTATTACTCTATTTAATAACAAAATGATGTCTCCATACTCCTCCTTGAAGTCAATACGAAGCAATTTCTTTGGCATTTTCTTGATGGAAGGCCTCGGCTTCTCTAACCACAACTTATTGATATTTGTTGCACAAGGCTCCAGCTGGTCCTCATAAAGTCTTTTGGCATCCTCTTTGGTTTTGTAGGAAGTCCGGTTATAATTTGGTATGCCAAATGCTTCTTGAATGGCTAACTCTCCAAGGTGAGCCAATACTCTCCCATTTGGCACAATGATTTGTCTTTCTTGTGTGTTGTAATCCATGGCAAATTCGACAATCAATTCAGCAAAATCCGTAGCTGGTGGAAATCCAACTGCTTGGACAATTCCATTTCTCATCATCCAGCGAGCAATAGATGTTGGCAGGAATCCGTTATGCCTGTACATTCTCTTCTTAAAATCTTTGAAATCCACGTGTCCAAGGTTGGTGTCTATGATATTCTTCCACTTAGAATTGATCTTTGACTCCGGCTGCAGTCCTTTATTGGTGAACTTCATCTGGGCTTTTTTCGAAGGTTCTCCTTTGGTGGTCATCAACCTTCAAAATTATATTTTGACTGCAAATCTGCCTTTAATTTTGGAACTTTTGTCTTTAACTTAGAAAAAGCACATTATTCTTTGGAAATCCAGTTCTTCAACTCAAAATTTTTACTTCTATCTCTGCTCTCCACTTCGAAAAAATTACTTTATCTCTAATAATTTTCTTTCAGAAATTTGTCTTTCGTAACTTTGGGAGAGCTAAAATCTTCTCACAATCGAACTTTTGAAGAATGAATTGAAAATGTCAAGTTAAACATCTTATAAAGTTGAAGAGTTCAATTGATTTTAGCAACTTCATGTTTTCGTTTAGATTCGTTGAACCTAGACTGTTTTATTTCCTTCGAAATGGCAACTCAATGTTTATTGAAGATTTTAGAGAGAAAGTTTCCAGTTCTCACCATGGCACCATCCTTAGCCAAAATCTTCTAGATTTTCTTTTGAGTTCGAAAATTTTCTTAAGTGTTGAATATTCAAAAATTTATTCTAATTGTTGGAAAATATAAAATATTCTAAGTGTTTTGAGTTTGTTTTTTCCAATCTTTCCAACCTTTCCATCTTTAAATTATGGCGAAATTTTATTTTATTCATGGAAAACTTATTACTCTTCATATCATTTTCTCCCTCTCCTTGGCTGGGCAGACTTCATGGCCTCTCTGCCATTCTTCCTCTTGTCTAAGGCGGACTTTGTTCTCTTCATGCGAAGGGCGAACTTTGATCTTTCCATGCCAAGGCGGACTTGGTGGTTCTTGTGCCATTTCATGTGTTGGGCGGACTTTACCTTCTTCATTCCAACTTCTACCTTGGGTGGACTTCATCAATACTTAGACATTTTTCCCTTGGGTGGACTTCATCTTGGCTAGACTATGTGCATTTTCTTCTAGGCGGACTTTGTCTTGGCTTGGACATGATGCACTTCGCTTGGGCAGACTTGGCTTGATCTCTTCCATCTCCTCTTGGGCGGAATTTACCATGTGCTTGACCATGCTTCCTTCAATCTAGGGCAGACTTTACAGTGCCTTGGACATCCATCCTTGGGCGGACTTTGCTTCATGCTGGACATCTTCACCTTGGGCGGACTTGGCTTAAGGCTGGACATGACCACACTTGCCCAAACTTCGAATGAGTTTCTTGCTTTCTTTTGGATCATCTGAAACAAAACCCTCGCTTGGAGATTTTTCCTTGCTTTTTGTTCTTGGAGGCACAAAATTTTGATTATGAAGATAAAAATGTTGACACCATGGCCTGTGGGACCCAATCCTAGGTCAACTTTCAAAAAGCTGAAAAAAGCAAAAAGCAGGCCAAAAAGTTGCTTCCCGGATTGGTCCCAAAGTGCCAAAAATAGAAAAAGCAAAAAGCAAAAAAGCAGAATCCCTAAAAAGTAGGAAGTGTTAGAATTGACTCAAAGCAATGGTGTTCTTCGTCCTTCGGACCTTCTGAGCACTTTGACGATGTCTAGGCATTGTTATGGGCTTGGATTCTCTACTTGATCCAGGTGATTTCTCAAAACTCTAACTCTAAACTCTCACAGCAATGGACTTATGAAATTGCAACTCTAAGGAAAAACCCTAAAGAGCAAACTACTGGGGGTCCCCATTTGCAATGGGGCGATGTGTGAAATAGGTCACAACATGACACACTAGCAATAATCTGAAAATGATTGTCAACATGATGGATTGTCACAATTGAAACACTAGCAGCCTGGAATAGTATGAACAGCAGTATGATTGATGAACATATCTGAAAACCAACCTCAAAATCCTAGGCACTGCAACAACACTTGAAAATCTGAGTTTTGATGATGTAAAAATTTGCTGAATATGAAGTAAACCCTGCTGGAGATCACTGTAAGGATGACCTTTAGCTGAATCACCCCTCTCGAATCCAAAAATCTGCAGACGTTTGAGGAATATTGAAGAAAGATAGAGGAATGATCTTTTATAGGCAAATCTTATTTAGCTTGCCTTCTGCAAATTTGTGTATATATAGAGAACTTGCTGTTCCTGATATATTTTTAGGAAAATGCATTGTCTGTTTTGCAAAAATCTGCCTTCCCTATTGCAGCACACACTTCCTCATATGAGCATTTCTTTTATAAGTTGAAAGTGGTTGGCCTTTAGAATGATACACGCCCATGTATGTCTATGCAATTTTGTTTATTGAAAAGCTTAGTCAATGTTTGGAATTACTTGTGTTGATATATAGGGGAGTGGATTATTGACTTTTGAATGATCAGTATATTCAGCTTCTGTGAGGCATGTGCCGGTGAACAGCTGAACACTTCTGATTTTTTTTTTTTTTTACTTTCATACTTTGAAGTATGCTCCACTATATTGCTTTGCATATTTTGAAAATCTTAAAACTTGCTGAACACTGTTGCAAGCTTTTGTTTTGAAAAACTTGTCTTCCTGGACAAGAAGTGAGGAAATACGTGGCCTTAAATTTTTTATTTTTTGAAAACCCATTCTTCCTCTTATGAGTGTGCGCTTTTATATAGGGGTAGCAATTTTACGTGCAATTCATGTTAACCTGTTAAAGAGTGTTCACCCCATTATTGTTTCATATCTTTTGAAATACATGTTCTCCTTCCTAGAAGCATGCACCGCTACACTAGGCGATGCTTTTATAACTTGAGATTTTTTATAGGTGCGCTCCATTATACCGAGTGCCGAGTGGCATTTTTTATGACTTAATGAATTTTCACCCTTTCTCTGTCGTCCAAACTCTGATCTTCACTTGCCCAGGTGCGTTGGAAAGCTCATTTTGTTGGTCCCGCAAAAAACTGACTAGAGATGGCACAAATGACATAGATGACCACAATAAGGCTTGAAATGACTAATGATTTAAGAAACAACAAAGTTTTAGCTTGAAAAGTAACTCAATATGAGTTTTTTTTTTTTGTATGGGTACAACAAAGTGTATGTTGCATGTTACATTGGAACTTATTTCTTTGATACAAGTCTAATTTTATAAGGAGACGCAAACAATGAAATATTTTAAAATTTTTAATCAGTTTAGATAGGCAGAGGCATTTTTATGCAATGTAATGCTTGTTATCGATTAGTTAACATTCAATTTTTTTCTGCATATGATTTCTGTTCAATTTAAGGTTGTTTCCAAGTGATTTTTTTCTTATTTCATCCAGGCTGATAATAAATCTTTATCCTCTGTCAGAGTTCCTATGATTCGCTGTTGTCACTACTGATGCTTATTGCTGGAGTAACTTTTACAACAACTATAAGGCACATGCGACCTACATTTTGGAATTCTAGGAAGAGGTAATTTTTCTATTGATTGACTGGTTTGAAAATAGTGGCTGGAAATAATAACAGTTTTTGTGGGAATATAAAGTTAATTGGTCTTGCAAATTGGTTCAACAATCAAGAGTTTCATTAAACAATTCAGTATCATCAGAAATATCATAACCTATAGGAAATTGCTGATTGGTTTGCTATTGTATATCATTTCTTCTGTCTTACATCTGAGTATAGTCAGCCTTTATAACTGCATTGCTCCAAATCTACTCACCATGACTCTGTATGAGCTGGATCTCAGACAGCACGCATGTTGCAGTTGTGCGGCTTGTATATGCTTAGATCATTCCTGCTCATGTTCCAAAAGCCAATGGAGTGGAGGAGTTTCCAAAGGACTACCCTCTTCACGAGGAAGGAAAGTCCTATGAGTGTCAACGATATTTGTGCACACAGTAGGTGATGTGCCAATTTGATTGCTCACTTCACAAGGAAGGAGTGCTCGATTGTCGATGATTGTGTTGAGGTGCAGAGTTGTGGTTGGAATGTGTTATTGTTGTTTGGAAAACCTTTGAAGATGTGTTATGATGATTCTTGTGTGGTTAGGTCTAAGTTACGGGGTCCTTCATATTTGACCCAAGTACGCGTGTGGGTACGGTTCAGGCATGGATTCGGTTTGTTGGAAATTTTGTCATTGATGTCAAAACGAAAAGGATGGAGTAGTTGATATCAAGATGAGCATGACTAAAGATAACATATTGCAAAGGCATGACTGAAGATATCATATTGCAGATGACAAGTTGAAGGTCTATCATTACACAGATCTATGTCATAAATACAATCTTCAGATTAAACATAGAAGGATTTGAAGACTATTCAAGTATTGTCATTAAGGTCAAGGCAAAGAATATATCTGTGTTGGTTTAATCAAACTAATAAAGCAGGTTGTTGAAGTCATCATTTGATCAGATTATTGAAATCAAATAAATTTATGTGGAAAGCATTCAATTGTCATAGGTTCGATCCTATTAGAGAAAAAGTGTGCTACAAATAGAGCAATACAGTTTCAAAAGATTTGAAACTCAACTTAATATCTTCTACAGATTGAAAACATGTACAAAGCAAAAATCGAATGGATATGATCTAAATCGAATGAAAATTGAATGAATATCAGATACGGATTAAAGTAAAAATTCAAGATTTATCTACAGATTGAATAAATAATATATTCAGATCAAAATACGTAGAGGATGAACTATTTTCTGATTGGTGATTTGTTATGCTTAAACAAATGTCTTTGAACAGCTAAATGACGTAAGTAGATGTGGATCCCAGATATCGTAAAAATCTTGAAAGGTCGCGCTTTGAAGCGAATGCAGATGCAGATCAAAGAGACGTGCGGCTGCAAGAGAACGAATGTGTTAAGAAATATTAAAATCTAAAAAGATACGAGTTAATTTATGAAAAGACGTCTTTCCTTTAACAAATACAAGTAAATAAAAGAAGGCACGATTAAAAGAAACAAGTTTTGGGTTATGTGTCTTTCAAATTAAGGGAGGTTCGAATTAATAAAAAAGGTGTGATTTACTTATGGAGAGAGGTGTGACTTCAGCATATGGTGCGGTTACCTGTTAGAGTAAAAAACAGATTTCAAATGATGCGATCTATGAAGAGAAGCAATTTCACTTTACAAATAAATGATTAGTAAATCATTAATAAAGGCAGAGATTTATCTTGAAGAAGATACGATTCAGATTAATAAAAGCAGTGATCTCTATACAATGAGACAAGAGTCTTATTTATTGTATACATGAGATGATACGTTGAAAAGAAGTTAAGAGTGTGGTTAAGTTATTAAAGAAGGTTGTGATCAATTTAAGAAGTGGTGCGAATCCTTGCAAAGACATCTGTTTTGGTAAGAGATACAACCATTTGATGAAGACATATTCTTTGGAATAATATTAAATGTGGAAGGTAGTGGTAGTGAGATGTGTGGTTGTGTAATTGAGTTGTCAAAATCTGAAGTCCCATCTCCTTGTGTGGGCTAAGTGTGAGATCATTCATCACCAAAGGCAGATTGGAGGATTGGGATAGTGCAGATCAGATTGAAGGCATTATCTTGCAATCATCAAGTCAAGGTTTGGTGCCTTGCATTAGGGGTTGGTGCTCCTTGTAGGTTGGTGCCTACTAAATAGTTAAAAAGGTTTGGGTGTCCCTTGTAGGTTGTTGCCTACTAAATCATCTCACTTGTAAATCAAGTAGGTTGGTGCCTACTTCCATATAAAAAAATATATTTAATATTTCAATAAATTGGTATCAACTTGTGTAAATTGATTCACATCTAAAGTTGGTGTTGATGAGAATTTAAGTTTGTGTAGAAAGTTGTCAAAATGTAAATTTGTGTTGATTTACTGATTCACCCCCCCCCCTCTCAGTAAATCTTTTGTGCTCTTCACGGTTCGGGTTCATCCTTGGGTACTGTTGGTGTACGTTTTATCATCCACGGAACACACAGAATAAAGTGTCCAAAGACACTCTATCCTCTCTTGAAAAACCACTGCGTATGCTAAGATTGCGAGAAGATCATATGGCGATTCGAAGGTTTCTTTTGTCAGGTCTTGATATGTGGATAAGCTCAATGGGCGTTGTGATTTGTTGGTAATACACAAAGGGACTTATGTTAAAGAATTCTTCACAAGTTTGGGACTTAGACAGATTTATCATTAAAGGCTTCTTCGATTAGGACTTTCAATTTGGATCTCAAAAAAATTGCAAAAAAATAAGGGTTTAGAGGATCTATTCTATTCCTAGGAATTTAAGAGACAGTAAAGATCAGGTGAAAGGAGTAACCACGCTTTGTTTCGCCTCCCTGGGACAACTACGCAAAGTGGGTGCAATCTTCAAAGGGTGTGATTATAATTTCCAAGCCTCGAATGAGACCGAAGTTAGGCATCCACAATCACAAGCTCAGGCTAACTTTACGCATCGAATGCAAATCATCCATCTGAAGAAAGTATGAGCAATATTTCACCATTTAATCTATACGATCAATCTTGCATTCGCTTAACCAATATTCAAAGAAAATTCTACTTAATTTAATTCTAAGTTTAATCTATGGTAGAAGAAGCTATGCAACCTTGCTTACTACTTGACAATAAAAGTGATTCAAAGCAAATCATGCATAAGAGCTTTTATTATCGGAAATAGTCTCAATGCAACAATTTCATACACTGTCTCCACACAAATGAAAGTGAGAGATCACTACTTTAAAGAGAGTTTTCAAAATCAAATGAAAGGCCAAGATTAAATCAACATTAATGGCCAAGATTAAAACAACCCAACCCTAATTAGGTTTGCCCAAAATAACATTAGTTGACAACCAGTAAACAAGCAGTAACAAGCAGTGAAGTGGCAGTTGGAGCTATCTTCAAGGGAAGGCGTCCCTATCTTCTTGGGCAGCATTGCGCTCAATGAATTTGGACACGACCGTGACAACCTCCTCCATCGTGACTGGCGGTAGCATGCTTATCCTGAATTCAAGCCCGTCCAAATCCTCAACACATTTGGCGAAGGTGCTCTCCAAATCCGCCTCCTGTCTCACAAAATCATTCCTGATGGCCAAGAGATTTGCCACTCTTGCGAAATCTTGTCTCATAATTGGTCCAGTAGCAGAGAAGAAAACTTCTTGAACCTTATGCTTTAACCTCTCTAGCTGCATGTCGTTTTCCTTGACAATCTCTCAGTCAAACACATCTGCAGCTATCGTATAAATCTTCTCCCGGATTTCTTTAACTTGCTCTTCAACTCTAAGCCCATCCGCCTTTGCCTTCTCCAGAATCTCTCTCCGTATTGTCACTGCCCAAAACAAATGGTGAAAATCATAAGCTGCTCCTGCAACAATCACCTTTCCTTCGACCAATTCTTCCCTTGGAACGCCCTTCAGGACCTTGAGGCATGGAATGAGCCTCTTTTGAATGTCTGGAAGGTTGTCCCAAGTTTCCGCCATGTCAACCAGTCTGGAAAGAAAATAAGAAGTTTGTCCGTAGGCAAGCTCCAATTTCTCCATGAACGAGGCTGCTTCCGTGCTCTCGCTTACCATCCATTCCTGGGCCTCCTTGGCCGTGACCATCCCTTGCTCCACATCCTTGGCCATTTCCTGCGAGGAATTTAGAAGAGGAGGAGCTACTGCATCACCCTGATTGAGTGGCTGGGTCAGATGCCATATATACTCCTTCAGGCGTTCGACTTCCGTTTTGCATTCCTTCTTTTTCACCACTTCTTTTTCCAATCTCGTCTTGACAGTTGAGACAAAATTATCCAGTTCTTCCACTTCCTGGCCTTTTGTTGTCGAGCCAAGGTCTATAGTGGTTATGGCATACTCCTGGGGAGTGATCTCATCCTGTGCTTTATCCACTGTTGGTACTGCAATTTGTATGGAACGGCCGCTGGCTTCGTCCCTCTGAATGGTAGAAAATTTCTTGGCAAGTTTCTTCGTAGCAACCTGTTCCAACCTTGCCAAGAAATCCGCAGTATCATCTTCTTCTTGAACTTCTACTGGTGCCTGAATCTTCATTCTCTCCATCAGCCAATCCGGAATGGTAGGCTGCTCGATACCATCTTCCTCCTGAACGTTCCCTTCATTTGGAATATCCAAGATTTCTCTGAGGGCGGAGATCATTCCCTCTTCGAAGTCATCATTTTGGACTTCCACTTCATTGTCCGAACCCAGTATTTTTGTGCCCGCAGGAGATGGGGCCTCATCGTTATCCAACTGGATAGGTTCATTGTTCTCTTCCTGAACTGCAGAAGGTCTCATCATTTCAGCCAAGGATTTGTCTGCGGTAGCCACCAACTCATCAATATTACGAGATGCCGCGAAACGAGATGGTTCCATCCTCTGCCATTTTGGAGCAGCTTCTATGCTTGGAACTACTTCCTTCCTCTTATCGCCAATCTCAGCCAAATCATCATGATGGGATGCGCCAGCATTGGAGGAGTATGACTTCGTCTCTTCTCAGTAAATCATACGTGAGCGTTATTCTTTTCTGTCTCAACTCCTAGACATGATGGTTGACCCACCACTGAGAGTACTTTATCACTGGTCTCATCAATGTCGCCAAGTCTGAGTGCTCAGGCTTTGACCACTTCACGGAAGGAAGAGGTCGGCTCTCCTCGAAGCACGGCTGGACATAATTTCCATCGTCCTGCAACTGATTAGGCACCCGGCAAAGTTTGGTTGCCCTCATAAAGTCTACTAGCATTCTAGACCACAATCTTCTCCTGACTTTGTACTGATCAGCGGCGTTTTTCCAGAAGTCCTCCAATTCCACCCTGTGTTTGTATCTTCTTCCATCCATTGCCCGAATATGATGATGCGGGTCAAAATTGGCCTTGGACTTATAGGCCGTGAACGAGTACCACTGAATTTCTAGCCTGGCACCCTCGGCTACTTGCGCTGACGGACAGGACTCTAACATATTCCCAATAAAGAATGGGAATGTAACAGCTGCCTTCTTACTCGGCCTCTGGATGCTTTGGTATTCTTCCAGTTGCCTCAGGACTTCAAGCAAAATCATCCAATTTGTTGGATAGATTGGCAATTTGTAAGAATTTCCAGTGAATCCCTGGATCCTGACATATGTAAATTTTGGAAACTGGATAAACCAGGATCCATACCAACTGATCAAACTTTTTGCTTTGTGACTCAGCCTTTGATGCGTTCCTACTTGAAGTGTTCTTGTGATATACATTAAGAAGGCATCGTGCACCCGCCTGAAATGAGATTTCTCCCTTAGCTGAAGTTGCGGGTAGCAATCATAAGGCTTGAGTTCATTTTCTCTGTTGCCAACTTTGCCTTTGCAAACTAGTCCTGAGTATTTATATGTCTTGGCCAAAAAATAGACAATGTACGAGCTCTTGTGAAAAGACTTGGTCTTTTCCAAATTGGTAAGCTGCTCGTGAAGATTGTTGCTTATCATTCGAGACCAGTTAAACATTTTCACGCTGGAAGTGATTTCATCTATAAAATAATGCATCCATGTTTCAAAATATGCACCTTGTGGGTTGCCAGCTATCCTGTTCAGCATCAAGATGATGTCTCCATAGTCCTCTTTGAAATTTGTCCGTCGTGGCCTCTTAGGCATCTTCTTCGTGGACGGTCTAGGCTTTTCTAGCCATGCCTTATTAACATTTGTGGCGCATAACTCTGACTGGCTGTCATACAATCCCTTGGCTTCCTCCTTGGTTTTGTAGATAGTACGGGAATGTGCTGGGATGCCAAATGTCTCTTGAATTGCCACCTCGCCAAGGTGAGCCAAGACCCTTCCGTCAGGTGCAATAATTTGTCTCTTTTGAGCATTGTAGTGGATGGCACATTATACCATTAGTACAACACAGTCCATTGCAGGCGGGAATCCAGCTGCTTGAAAAATTCCATTCCTCACCATTCGTCTGGCAATTGGTGTCGGAAGTCTCTCATGTCCATATACTCTTTTCTTGAACTCTATGAAGTCGACATGTCCCAGATCAGTGTCTGCAACATTTTTCCACTTTGAATTTATTTTTGACTCTCTTTGTACCCCCTTCTGGCGAACTTCATTGGCACCTTCTTCGATGACTCTCCTGCCGTGGTCATTAACCTGCAGTAAAAATACTAACATTAATACGAAGACTTTTTAAAATAATTCATTTTCGTGCCTTGTGTTCGAATACTTTACTTTCAGCTTATTAAAATATTAAACTTCTGCGAAAAAGCAAGCTGAAAGTAAATGATTTTAATTGAAATTTTTAGCCAGAACTTAGCTAGAATGAAAAAGATAGAAGGAGAATGATGAATTTATCCAATTGAACTCCAAACCTCAGGAAAGAACTTCTGGCTGCAAATCAGATCAAACTTCGAGGATTTAATCAAAACCAAGTGACAAAGTGTGCTTGTCTTGCTAAGAAATTCGACTTTCGGCCAAGAACTTCTTCACTTCCTCGAAAAAAAATTACTTCTTCAGCATAAAATTATTCCTTCTATAATGTCCCCTTTTTCATGAGCAATGGAGTTTAGAAGAATTAGCCTATTCCTGATCCTCGTAGGATAATGGGACTTGATTAGAGGGTCGTTTGGCAGATACCTAGTTGATTGGTTGGCTCATTTCGTGACTTCATGAAGGTTTTCTTAGTATCATCATGGATATTTCTATTTATGGAAACCTTTATTTTATATTATAATGTTATATTTCACTTTTGGAGTTGGTTAATATTTTATATTATTATAAAGTGCAATATTAAAATAATAAAATAATATTATAATATTCCTTCTAGAAGGTGACTTGGGAAAGTTCTAGGAGGAGGCCGACATATTGAGGAAAAAGAATAAATAGGCATTGAGGGCTCATTTCCTATCATCCAGATTTGTTGTTGTTGATGTTGATGTTTGATGGTTGTGGAGCCTAGGGTTTCT
The DNA here is from genome assembly GCA_007258455.2 of Sequoia sempervirens. Lineage (NCBI taxonomy): Eukaryota > Viridiplantae > Streptophyta > Pinopsida > Cupressales > Cupressaceae > Sequoia > Sequoia sempervirens. Next base: position 100,460 of record VDFB02258467.1, read on the forward strand.
ACAGTTGTCTTTGGCCATTGAGAACGAAAACTCTCAATTGGTAAGCAATTTTGAGGGTGTGAAATATCACTTGAATTATTGCAAAGTTGAGGAAGTTGCTTTAGACTTTCTATGTGTACTTCAAAGCAAAATTTTATGGCCTTTGGCCAAATTTTGGTGGTATCGATTTGAAGAGATCAATTGGTGCATTGTTGGAGTCATTTTGGGTGTATTGAGACTTCATCAAGATTGTTATTCAAGGTCCAATTTGTATCTTTATCAATTCTGGAATAAATTAGAGTCATATATATCAGCTTGAGGGAGCCACGATTTTGCTTATTGCAGCCATAACATCCATTGATCTTGGTCTTGATTAGTAGTGCTTGACTTCTAAGGAGATGGAGATCATTATTGGAGCTGGAGGAGATCGTTAGAGGCTGATATGTATTTATTTTCTGAGGTCTGCTAGAACAGGGGCGAATTGGGTTGGGAAGCACAAATAAATTCATAAAAATTCATACACTTATTTTTGGCTTATGGGTATTGGAGCAATCAATTTCTAGAGGATGGACAATGATGTTTGGTGATTAAAATCAGAGGTTGCAGCTGCTATTATTTTATTCTTGAAGTCTGAAATATCCAGCAGGGGCAGCTAGGGCTGAGACATCATCCATCACTCATAAGGTGCACTCTCCTTTGTTCTTGCTTGCTACTTCATCTCCAATCCAAGGCGACTTCATTCCAGGTTTCTTTGCATTGTTTGGAGCTCATTTACATGTCATATTTGTATATGTTTGAAGTCTGATTTTGTACTCAAAATTAGCAAACTTCAGAAAAGTTGTAAATTGCCAAGAGTCTTGGCAATGCTTTGCATTTTGGTTTATAAACAAGTGCTGGAGTTTAGTTTTAGATTAGTAACATTATTCATAGTCTTCTAGATTCTAGATGGATGCATTCCAAGTGTTTGATAAAAAGTCACTTGGCTGTAGGTGGCTAAGTTGCTAATAGAAAATCATTTAATGAGCATTGTATTGAGTCTTTATATTGCAAATCAGAGATATAGGTTATTCCATATTATTCACACTCAGATTTTAGTATGCATACCAACTGTTTGTGAATATACCAGTTGGCTGTAGGTGCATTTAGAAGTTATGTATAAGTATTGTAAAAGATGAAATTAAGTCATTGATGCATATAAGAGATAGTTTATGCATTGTAGCTTTGATTTCCAAGCATTTAAATTACTTTGATATCATCTTCAAGCATTTATATCAGTCTGATCGCACAAACCAGCAAGCTGGAAGTTTGTATGTGAATTGTTTGACAAAATTCCTTGAGCCTTCAATCAGCATTTTGAGGTCAGATTTGAGCAAGGTCATTACACCTTTCTCTAAGAAAATCGATCTTGCCTACAGTAGAATTGATCGTCTTACAATTTCGAGAGATTAGCTTCTCTTCAGCTGTGTCTGTGAAAAATGAGTTGCTGAAACTCATTATAATGCTGAAGAATTCGATTTGTTTTCTCTTCTTCAAACAGGCAAGTTTCCATTTTTTTTCAAAAAGACTCCATGGCGAGCTTATCCAAGCAAATCTTTGATTTTCCAAAATTCGATTTTTGCTGGATGTTTATCTTTAATTTCTGAAATTTTGAAAAAAACATTAAATCTCCAATTAAATTCGATTTTTCCAAGTTTTAATTCATGGCGAATTTAATTTTGCCCATGGATTTTATCTTTGTCCGGCACAATTTATTTTCTTCTAATATGTCTCTGGCGAATTTTATTTTGTCCAAGGCATGTTAAATCTCTAAGTATTGGAAATAAATTATTAAAATATTAAAATATTTAATTTATTTCCAACCCGTTCATTTTTGGACCCATGGCTATTTTAATTTTTCTCCTTTTTCCTTTGGCTAAATGTTTATTTTCCACATTTCTTTCAATTTTCGTCTAGCCAAATCAAAATTTTAGCCATCTCGTCAATAAATGTTACACCAGATCCTCATTTTCTTCTGCCATGACGGACTTCGAATTGTGCTGGGCACATTTTCTCATGCCGAAATCAATTTTTTTCTTGCTTGGACGAATTTCTCTAGGCAAAGGATATGTTTGGATGTCTCCTTTAGGAAAAATTCCATGATATTTAGATAAAATTTTAACCTCTTTGGCCTAGGGGTGGACTTTCTTGCCTCTTTGCCATGTATATTTTCCTCTGTGCACTTAGTCAAATTCACCAATTTTGTCCTAGGCATCCATACTTAGGCGAATTTTTAAATCTTTTCTCCTCTTCTTATGCTAGGCGATCTTCATACTTCCTTTGCCATGGCCTAGGCGGACTTCGAATTGTGGCGGGCACATTTTCTCATGCCGAAATCAATTTTTTTCTTGCTTGGACGAATTTCTCTAGGCAAAGGATATGTTTGGATGTCTCCTTTAGGCAAAATTCCATGATACTTAGACAAAATTTTAACCTCTTTGGCCTAGGGGCGGACTTCCTTGCCTCTTTGCCATGTATATTTTGCTCTGTGCACTTAGTCAAATTCACCAATTTTGTCCTAGGCATCCATACTTAGGCGAATTTTTAAATCTTTTCTCCTCTTCTTATGCTAGGCGATCTTCATACTTTTTATCAATTTTATTTCTGGCTTTGATTGTGTTGGAGATTTTTCCATCAACGTTTCGGATCACACTCCGTGATCCATCATCAAGATGAAAGAGAGCATAAGAGAGTATGAAGATGATGGATCACGGAGTGTGATCCGAAACGTTGATGGAAAAATCTCCAACACAATCAAAGCCAGAAATAAAATTGATAAACAGTAATGGATTGTGGAAACTTGATATCTTTGATCTTCATACTTCCTTTGCCATGCCTAGGCGGACCTCCTCAAGTTCTTTCCACCTTCCATCAAGGCATGGCAGACTTTCCATCCTCCTTGACATTTGCCTTTAGCCAAAATTTGCATTTTCTCTTCTAAAGCATTAAAATACTTAACCAAAATTTCAATTTTCCCCCTTCTAGGCCTCCATACTTAGACACCAGATCACAAACCACAAAAAGTCTTCTAATACGACACCAGGATCACAAACCACTTTGGAGAGTACAGGATGAAGACTATCCATGAACAAGCAAAGAAGGCAATAACAAATTTCTTGTATTGCTCTAGCTTGTCATTCCATGTTGCTAGGTATCCATTTTGGCAAGGTATGGTGGATGCTATTACAGTTGCAGGTCTTGGGTTCAAAGCCCCATCTTATGAGACATTGAGGGTTCTATTGACTGGTGTTTTATGACCGCACCAACACAGAATAAAGTTTCCCAACAGCTACTCTATCCTTTCTTGAACAAAATCTCCTGCATGCTAAGATTGTGAGAAAGATCATGCATTCAACTCCAAGGTTCCTTCATGCAGTGGATAGTCTCAGTTGGATCAATGTGATTTGCTGGTATCTCAAGGGGGACTTACATAATTGTTCAGCTGAAGATCGAAGGGAAAGGGATTTTCACAAGACTTTGAAAGATTTGTCAATGAAGTTCAAGTTTCCTAAACTAACCAGAAAAAGTGCTGAATTTGAATGGCTGCAGGGATTAAAAATGCTATAGTCTATCCTAGGCGCGGGATGTGGAGATCAACTCTTGCAAATTTCAACCAAGCTTTGCTTTGCCTCACTTCGGACAACTTCCACAAAACCGGTGCAATCTTCAAAGGAGTAACTAGAGATATTTAGATTACGATTCAACATGCAGATACCATCACAATGACGCATACCAACATACAAACCGTAAAGGAAGTTAGGTCCACAATATTCCAGTTGACCATGCAAGGCAAACACACTGTCAGTGAGGTGGCTAGTGGTATGGATAAGCGAAGCTTGCTCAAATTAAACACCACATTCCACAACTATCATCTACTTGCATGAATTGAAATCTACTTTACTCTAAGCTACTTTAAGATTCGATTGCGAATTAGAAGGATGAAGAAGCCTCGCTTGCTACTCACAACAAAAGATGAAACCACCATCAATGATAACTCTTTTTATTATGAGAGTGTTCACAACAACTTCTTACAAAGCTTTCAATGGAAAACTTTCCTTCCTCTTCAATCTATGCTATCTATGCTGTCTCTCTATGCTCTATCTCTCTAATGCTCTCTATGTCTAATGAATTACAAATGAGGGGGGATGCCCCTTTTATAGATGGCCAAATCTAGTGGACGGTTCAGATTTGATTACAATGGAGGGCTCAAATTGAGCCACATATGCCCTAATCAAGATTCTTCCCCAAAAACCACCACAAAGAAGAGTGGGTAATAAATGAGTAATTGATGTCCACTATCATATTCTGGAAGGTCATCATCCAACAAGGCGTTTCCGTTCCCCTTTTCTTTGACCGCAAATTCAATGAATCTGGCCAATATAGCATCAACTTCCTGAATTGAAATGGGTGGCACATGATTGAGCTGAAATTCGAGCACAGTAACTATCTGCCCATGCCGAGTACAAGATTTTTTCCAAGCGACTAAGGCATCCTGAGTACTCTGGACAATGCTAGAGAAAGTCGAAACATTTGCAAAGTCCACCTGGGTGAATGATTTCACATCTGAGAAGAAGGGCCCCAATTTGCTCTTTAGGCTGTTAGCAGTCATCTCCTCCGGAGTCATTCTTCTAGCAAATATAGGCTCAGGTGTATTCAGGACTCCTTCCAAAATGTTTCCCATGGCTTTTCTGACTCTAGCTGAATCTGCCTGTGCTGCATCGAAGAAACTTTTGCCTGTGACCACTGAAGAGTACCAACTGGTGAAGTCATATTTGTCATCCTTTTGTATCACGCCTCCCTCCACCAGAGTATGCAATGGCATGTGCATCAAAGCCTCCAGACGAAGAACAGTCTTAGTTTGATAGATATGAGTCTCGCTTCAGGCCTGATCAACAGTGTCCATGCGTGCCAAAATGCTAGAGGCCTGCTGATAAACATAAACTAGATCCTCCATGAATTTCTCTATCTCAGTGCGAACACTGCCAATCCACTTATTTGCCTCTTGAGCCACCTTCAAATTTTCAAGCCCACTAACTGATTCCCTCGAAATCTCTGCTGGAAGGTCAATTGCTGGGTTCTCCTACCCACATAGACGGGCTAAATGTTGCACATAGCCAATCAACGTCCTATGCTCCTTCAACTTTTTGTATTTTCCCTTTGTACGGAGCAATCTATCTTTGAGTGCCTTATAGGAGTTATCACACTCCTAAATTATCTGAGCCCCTGTAGGGCGGCCTAGCTCAATAGTAGTGTTGTACCCAAAACCAAAATTTTTGCTTCAATCAAGGCATTTTGTTTAAAAGAGTTTAAACGTTGCTAAAATGATGTAGAATACAGTTTTGGGCAATATCAAGCATGGAGTTTTTGTCAATATTTTGTCAGTCAAAGTCAATTTTATTGATCAGAACCTGAAGCAGAGACTCAGAATGGAACATTTCACGATAAAGAAGCATTTCACGACAACAACTATGTTTTCGCATGATCATTTCAGTAGTCAAGACGGAGTTTTTTGTGATTAAATTATGAAGATTTCTTAGAGGAAAAGCAAGAAAGCGCAACTATAGCCCAGGGGCGCCTAGCTTGTTGAAGGTCAAGATCTTGTTGAAAGTGTTCAAGAATACAGTCAATCCCTTCAGAATCAGTCTGGCTATCCGATGAGCTATCCAACGAAGCTTTCCGAGACCTGCAGTTCCGACAAACAGCGACAAAAGTTGAAATTCCCAGAGTTCCAGATATGAGAAAATTGTTCTTTTCCAGCAAAAGCGCAACTATAGCTTGAGGGCACCCATCTTGAAGAGGGGGTAGATTCCGGTATTTCTGGTGGCTAATACAGTCAATCTCTTCTCGACTAGTCTGCTCGTCCAACGAGATATCAAATGCAGTCATTCGAGTCCCAGAGCTCCGGCAGCCGTCGTCTGAAGATCAACTTATAATGGAGTTTTCACGTTTCTGAGCTTCTCCATTGGTTCCCAGTGCAACTACAGCTCAGGGGCGCTGGTTTAAAGGACCCTTCAGATGGTGAAATTTGTAGACGAGGTCTTCCTGACATCAGTACTACTCTAGCCCAGCTCCGCGATGCATCATCCAACTTGTCGATCCGACGTTCTAGGTGATTGTGGCAGAGGTTCTACCAAGCACGTAATTTCACGGGCGGACCAACATAAAATTTGCAGTGTATTTCTACAGTCCAGAGGCGCCTAGCCTTTAGGCCTGTCAGATGAGGTCGTTCGCTTTCGAAGTCTTCACGGCTTTTGAGCGTAATTACTTTATCTACTCAACGAGCCTAGCCGTCACCTTCGGGATTTGGCGAACGCTCGTACGTGCGAGGTCTTTAGCGAAATGCTGAAAAGTGAAGACATCCGGAAAATGGCCGAAGTCTGGAGCGTTATTTTAAATAAAATACGCACTGGCGTTTTTGAGGTCTTAGAAGCAGTTTTCTTGCTTCGTCACCTCTAAAGACTTCTCTTGTGGGCCCTTCTGGCTATCCGTTAAAACGGATATCTCGAATCGGGTTATCCGACTCGGATATCGGTCAAGTAGGGCATCGGTTGAGTTCAATTTTCGTCAAAATGGTGCAGTGCAGGCCGGCTTTTACTTTTGAGGCCTTAACATAGCTTTCGGATGTCATGCATATATCCGTTGGATGCGAATGTCTCCATGCATGAGCTTCGTTTCCTGTCAGGGTTCACCGCCGTCAGGCCGTTTGAAGTGTCAGATGGCGGTTTTTGAAGAAATGGTTGTCGGAACCCGTAAATGAATTTAATCGGGCCTAATTTTTCAGGGTGTTAAATGATGGATTTTGCAGTAGTGTCTCCCAGCAGACATTTCTTCCTTGTTCAGTAGGCTTTCCGATGAATTCTCCAGCTCGTCTCAGCATCTCCCGGTCACTCAGAAATCAGTGTTGAAGTTGGCCAGTCGTAACTTTGTCGTCAGCTATAAAATAGGAAGTTAATAAAAAGTGCAATATCTTGAGCAAATGGACGCCTATGAGCTCAAATGATGACTTTTCGGAATCAGTGAAGTTCGCCGGTGAATCTCAAAGCTTCATTCGGTTTGTCAATTGAAGTTAAATAATATTTAATATTTATTTTGCATATTTTGGCATTAAAATGGCGAATCTCTAAAATTGATGCCTTTGCAAATTGCATGATGAATATTAATTTATTATTATTTATTTCCGGACTCAGTGTCAGTATCAGTGTAACTGAAAGGGGTCCAATCAGAAGCCTTCTATTTTCAGCTGAGGTTTTAAATCTTGCAGTCAACAAGTTGGTGCGAATTTTGCCTTATTTAAACATGGCGCCATCTTCATTCAGCATTCTCACAACTTCAAGGAAATTCGTAGTTTCTTAAGACAAAGGCGAATTTTCAGAGCAAAGGCGAATTCTTCATCAGCAGTCAAGGGCGATTTCATCAAACACTTCTTTTTGCGGGTTTTAGTTCACATTCATCAACAAATTTGAAGAACAGGGGCGATTTTCACAGAAGAAAGAGCATATAAAAAACGTCTTTTTCCTCCTTGATTCTCAAATTTCTCTCAGATTTCAATTCGCATGTTCCTAAAATTGGCAAAATTCGACAAGTCTCAACATCTGGATCATTCCTATATAACTTCCTCAAATTAAAATCGTGCGTTTGATTTTTCAGGAATTTTTAACTTCAGAACATTCGTTCTTGAGTTTCTAATTTTCTCAACTGAAAAGTCTTTGCATGGTCGAGTAGAAGTTAGATTTTCGCATTTCTGACGTTATGGGTTGTCTTAGAATCTTTTTCTGGACAAAACCCATATCTCAGATTTTTCCATGAAAATTGCCCTTCGATAGGCTATTTTTAGCCTCAGCAGCGTATTTTTAGTTTTCCAGAAAAGTTGTCAGAATATAGCCGTGTTCACAGTCAACAGGCGAGTTTTTCAGGGTACAGTACACACAGACTGAATTCAAGACCAAATTGGTCTTAATTCATGATCTCGTTAGAAAAGTTGAGATCGATTTGTATCAAGCTGCAGAGGAGATGTTGGCTATTACTTCAGTTATGAAGCCGCCAAAGTTATAAGTCAGTGAAATGCTAGTTTGAATGTGCAAAGATTGCCAAGATTGCTCAAGTTGCTGACAAGCAGCGAATTGTGACGACCTTTAGATGCTGATGCAGTTAACAATCCCGTTGAGGGATTGGTTGTTCGAGATCACGGACAGTAAACTTCAGTTCCCACCTCTCAGGATAGACTTTATACAATAGGAGTTAAACTTGGCGTTACCCTTTCAAGTTAACTCTTTGTCTCGTCTCATGCATATCTATTCTAAGATCAGCTTTACACACTTGGAGTTTCATTTAGGGTTTTTCGTTAACTGATGGTAGTGTTCCAGTTAACTCGCTTTCAATAAGGACGTGCATGCTTGCACAATTGTCCATTTCTAGATTAGATGTTTCGGTTAACTGATGGTAGCTTTCCAGTTGACTGTATAGTTTACTTTATTAGGGCTTAGCAGTAAATCTTGCATGCATTGCAAGACTGTAGATGACTCAAGGTGATTTTAGGGTTCCCTACACCTTGATGTATATAAATAAGAGCTTTTGCTCATTTGTAATTAACTTTTGCTTGAGAGAGAAATATATGCTGCGCCTACCTTGCCCTCAATATTGCTCTTTTGGTATTTGTTCATGTGTCTTTACTATTACGATTAAATGTTATGCCACATAGGGTTTCATGCAATTGTAATGGTGAATTCTTTCCATAGTTTAGATAAATGTGTTTTTTGGGTCTTTACTATTATGATCAATTGTTATGCCACATAGGGTTTCATGCGATTGTAATGGTGAATTCTTTCCATAGTTTAGAGAAATCTGTTTTGTGCTTAATAAACTTGTTCAGATTGAGATGATAGTTGCGCCACCTTGCCTTCAAGTAGAGAATCTGCACTTGGTTATCGTGTGTTGTCGTGAACAATAAACTAATTCGGATTGAGATGATAGATGCGCCACCTTGCCTTCAAGCAGAGAATCCGTATTCAGTTTATCGTGTGATGTTGTTACCAATAAACTTGTCTAGATTGAGCTAATAGATGCGCCACCTTGCCTTCAAGTTGAGAATCTATACTCGTTTATCGTCTGATAATCATCCCTGCTCCATTTCCTCATGCTCTGTTTTCTTGAGGAAACTGGATAGATTTAAAGTAGTTAGTTTAGTTGTAGTTAATGATCTGCGAAACCAGAAAATCCTTAGCTGCAACGTTCTTGGTTTTCTTAACCTTGTGCCTCTTCCAGCTGAGAACAAAAAGATAGGACTTAGATTACTTTTCTTTTCACGCATTCCAGCACTATGAGGGAGCTTCCCCTCCTAATTTGAAGAGCACTCATTATGCAGTGTGCATAGCTGTCCGTACAAACCCGCACTCCAGAGGTGTTAGTTTTTACGCCAACAAGTAGTAACCAAATAGTTTTCAGGCATCTCCTCATCTCGATCGCACTCTTCTCTCGGGACAACTACATGAAGTGTGCGAGAACCTGCTTCGTCCGTAGAAATCCTTGAGAATTTTCTAGCCGTCTTCTTCTTTGGAGGTGCACTGATTCTACTGAGGAGTTCTTCCATTTCCATTGCTGGGTCAGTCTCCTCAATAGGATCCCTTCCCTTCTCATTCTCTCCCTCAGCCAATCCAACACTTCCTGCTGTGGGTCACAAACGAGTGGTTGCTTCTCCCTTGCCTCTTCTTCTTGCACTTCTTCTCCATCAATGTTCTGATGAGGTATCTTCTCTTGAAACTTGAGCCTCCTACCCTGCAGTAGTCTCATCCTCCAAAGCTGCCTCAAGCTCCTGCTGGAAAAGGGTGTCAGTCGTTGTTTCCTCTTCTTCTTCTTGTTGGTCACCACCTCTAGGTATATTGATGCTTTGATCAACTAACTCCCTACGGGGTGGCTGATTTGCTTCCTGTAGTTCTTGTTCTTCGTTCAATTTGTTTTTCTGACTTCCAAACAGCAAAAGCTCCTGCACACTTGAGGATCGAGTCTGCGACTGTAAGGGTGATGCTTCTTCTACTCTCTGGGGTACTGGCTGAACTTGTACCTCTTCTCGTGGCTTAGAAGCTTGGGCAACCTGTTTTCTTTTCTTTGTTGATGGCGGCCTTTGGTCACCCATGAGATTGTAGGTGAGAGCGATTGATTTGCTTTTGAGCCTATTCACATGCCTCTCCACCCAACTCCTTGTAAATGTCAGCACTGGTATGCATAAGGTGTCCAAGTTAGTAATCTCTGGCTCCGACCAATCAGTTAGTGGTATCGGTGCGTTTCTCACCGAGTCATAGTTTGGTTGCACCACATTCACGTCCTCATCCACTTGATCTGGAACTGGAACAACCTCGCACTCTCTGATCATTTTCAGAGGTAGCCTAGTAAACATCCTCCTCCTAACTTCAGCATCATCCTCCGCATTGGCCCAAAAATCTTCAATGTGAGCCTTGTGCCTGTACTCCACATTCTGCACCATTCTGATTTTGTTGTAAGGATCAAAGTCCTGCCTACTAGTGTGGTACGTGAGGTGGAAGAATTGCGGCTCGTCCTCAGCTTCTTTGGCTGCCTGTAGGGAAGGACAAACTTCATTTGAATTTCCCATGGTAATCGGGAAGTCTAAACCTCCTTTCTTCTTCTTCTTCTGAATTTTGTCATAGGCAATGAGCTGCCTAGACACTTCTAACATTATCATCTTGTCAGTGGGGTACCTTGGTAATCTGTATGGGTACGAGGTGAACCCCTGCAGCCTAATGTAGGTGGACTTCGGAAATTGGATAAACCAATATCTGTACTCTTCGATCAGCTTCTGAGCTTCTTTTGAAATTCTTTGCTGAGTTCTTCGTTGAAGAGTCCTTGTTATATGCATCGTGAAGGCGTCATTCACCCTTTTATAGTTGGCAATGTTGGTCAGGTGCAACTGCGGGCAAGCCTCATAGATTTTAAACTGCCCAGGACCACATCCAATTGGCTCCTTGTATGTTATTCCTCTATACTTGGTCATTCGAGCCAACATATATACGACATATGAACTCATGTAAAATGTCTTTGTCCTTCTTAGGTGCTTGAACTACTCATCTATGTTGTCGCTTATCATCCTTGCCCAATCAACACATTCTTTCCCCTCCAGCACAATTTTGATGTAATAGAACATCCATGGCTCGAAAATATACGCTTGAGAGCTTCTGTTCACCTGGATGAGCATCATTATCATGTCACAATACTCTTGTTTCACATCATCTGATATAATTTGTTTAGGAAGCTTTGTGCGTGGAGGCCTGGGTTTTTGCATCTAAACTGAATTAATCATCCGAACACATCTCTCAAAAGAGGAGGCATACATCTTCTTAGCTCTTTCCTTTGTTTTGTACACCATCCTATTGGAAGTGGGAAGTCCGAACGCCTCTCCGATAGCATCAGGCGTGAGATTAGAAAATAACTTGCTATCAGGAGAAACAATCGTTCTTCGGTCCGGCCTATAACAATTGGCGCACTCCATAATCAGGTCTGGACACTGAATTGTTGGTGGAAAACCAGCAGCTGCGTAAATTCCACTCTTCATGATATTGTGCATAGTGACTAACGGAGGGTGGCCTCCTAGCCTGTACATTTGTCCTCTGATTGCTCCCAAGTTAAATGAGCCGAGGTTGGTATCCGTCAAGCCTCCCAACTTTGAAGTAAGTTTTGATTCAGGAAGAAACGGCTTGCTGAGTTTCTTCATTATTGCCTGCCTGGATGCATTAGCCTTGCTTGTTTTAGCATTTGCAGCTTTTCTTGCAGCGTTGCTCGCCCCTGCAGCATATCCTCTTCCTGCTTCAGCCATTCTGCAAGATAAAATACAAGCATTAGAATTCAATCTTAGAAAATAAACGACCTCGAGATGGCGGGAATATGGAGTTCACTTCAAAAAAGAAATGCTTGCAGCATCAAAATTTCTGACTTCAAACCTTAACAATCTCAATAGTCTCACTTCAAAGTTCAGTACTTTCAACAATATATTCTCTGACACTTAGAAATTTTTTGTCCAAGCTAGCTCACTTCAGCAACTTCTCTTCACTCTTCAATTTTCTTCACCTTCAGAGTTTCAAGTTTGCACTTGCAGTTGTGAGGAGAAATGAAAATTTTGCTAGCTTTTATAACTGAACCTGAGAATATTTTGGTTTCTAGAAGAATGCCAATTTTAGCAGACTCATTTAATTCTTTGCAGAAGTTCAAATTTTCCCTCCTCTGGCAATTTCAACAATTATCCATTCAGCCTTTTGAAAATTTCCCCCATGAATCATTTCAACAAAATTTATCTTTTAGGCCCCCATAGCAAAATTTATCACCAAAGAGTTAGGCATATTTTATTTCATCCCTCAACCTTAGAAAATTTTATTTCATCTAGAAAATTTCAACCACAAGCCCAGTGTCCACTTCAAAATCCCCATGCAAGGTGTGAAAAGTTTCAAAATTATTTCCCTTAGAAAATATCCAAGACCCAAAAAAAAATCTCCCTCGGAAAATATTTTTCAGCTTCATTACCCATGGGTACACATGAAGGGGCTCATTTAATTTTCCTCACCCTTGAAAAATATTTATTCCTAAGGTTAGCATATTCCACATTCCTTGACTTCATGGGTGCACTAGAGGGGTTGAGCTTTTATTTCCACCATTTGAAAATTCTTTATGCACTTCCTTGTTCACTTGGGCGCATTCTACCTCTCCAGCTCTGATTTCCATGCCTTAAAACATTTTTACACCTTCCTCCCCTAGGGTGCATTTGAGGTGGGTAGCTTACTTTGATTTTAACTTAGAAAATTTTCAATACCTTCACCTCATTCATGGGTGCATATGGCCCCTCCTCTCTTGGGCGCACTTAAGAGGGTCAACTTGCATCATCAAACACTTGAACAAAAACCCACACCACCCTTCCTACTTGGGCGCATCTACTAGGTCTTGCTTCCACTTTTCAAAGCTGATGGTGCATGACTATGCCTTAGAAATTTTTTATGTCATTTCATCCCTTGGGCGCATCTAGGGTGGTGTCATGCAAGTTGGGGGCACATTTCACCCCTTGAGGTTCCATTTCAACACTTAGAGAAATTTTAAGTTACTCTACTCCTTGGTGGGCGCATATTGGGGGTCTTGCTTTTATTCTTCAATACTTAGAAATTTTTCTTGCACCCTCTTGAAGTTGGGTACATTTAGGGGGTGGAGGTTTGAGTTCAAGTCTTAGAAAATTTTCTCACACTACCTTTGGGTGCATTTCACCCCCTCTTGTGGCTAGGGCGCATTTAAGACCCCTTGCTTCCATTTTCAACACTTAAAACAAATTTCCAACCTCTTCCTTGATGATGGCGCATTTGAGGGGGGAGGGCTTAGACAAATTCTTTCTTGGGCGCATATTGATGGGTGAGCTTCCATTTTCCATGCCTTAGAAAGTTTTTTGAAGTCCCCTCATACCTTGGGTGCATATGGGAGGTGCTACTTTCATCTTCTAGTACTTAACTTTCCAAGCCATCCTCCTTTGCTAGGGTGTATTTGGGGGGTCTTACTTCCAATTTCTACCCCTTAGAAAATTTCAAGCCGCCTCCTCTTAACATGGGCGCATTCATTGGGTCATGCTTCAACTTCTCCAAGCTGAGGGCGCATTCAAGGGTGGTGCTTGCCAGTTGAGGGCACATATAGGGTGTCTAGCTTCAATTTTCTTCAGACTTAGAATTTTTTTCACTTGACTCCTCCATGATGGGCGCATTTAGAGGGTCCTCCTTCTGGTTTTCTGACTTAGAAACTTTTTTGTGCCTCCTTGAAGCTTGGGCGCATTTGACCCCCTGAGCTTTCATTTTTACTGCCTTGAACAATTTTTGAACACTTAGCCAACTATTAGCTTGCTAGCCCTTGTTTACTATTTTTAGAAAGTTCTGAAGCCCTTGTGATTTCTATGAATTTTTAACTTTCTCAAGGCCTGATTTTTGCTCACCCTAGACCTCATGACCTGTTTGGCCTGTTCACACTTGCCATCCGTGCTAACCTGCTATTTTTAGCCCTGTTCTGAAGGTGACTTACTATAAATATTAAGTACTCGGATTGTGCTCAAATTTCACTAGTGGATTGCTTGAAGGATATTGATCATGATGGGATACATCCGTTTCCGGAGATTCTAGCGTTTTACCCCTCATTTTGAGTCCCGAAGTTGGAAACCCTAATTTGACTTGCATGTGCCTCAGATGACCTCCGTTTGACTTTGTTTCTGCTCTGGACTGCTTTGTTCGTGAAACTGAAGTGCTAGGGAGCTGCTGCAGTGAACCTGCTAAAAATAGTAAGTGCCTGAAAAAGTGATCAACCAACTGTCGGATGTGTTTGCATGTCATACTCCCCAGGAGATCTAAAGAAACCCAAAAAAACCTAGAAAATTGGTTTGCATGCGAGCACCTGCTAAAAATAGCAAGTCATCAACTTGACTTGCATGTCACATCATCGCGAAGCTCTCGAAAAACCCATAAAGAATATCCTGAAATGCATTGAAAAATCATACACGCAAACCTTAAAAATGGCTCTTGAAGTCAGGATTGCTAAAAATAGCAAGTTGTCAGAATTTGCTCAAATTTTACGTGCAAGCACTTTGAAGTGTCCTCAATCTAATGCAACAATCAGTTTTTCGAAAACCTTGGCAGAAAAGCTTCAAATGGGGTACTTATTAAAAATAGCAAGTTGTTAGAATTTAGTGAAAATTTGATGGGAACTTGTTGGAAGCTTTTTGATTGCAATGTTAGGCTCATAATTCAATTCGTTCACTCAATTTGACCTCAAATTAGCCCAAAGAATGCAAACCCTAATTTCACAGACTTAGCCAAAATTTCAACTTAAGCTCAAAGACGGGCACATCCCTGGAAGAACAGATGGAACCGAGAGAGATAGCAGGAAAACCAACCAAAACCAAAGCCAAAAGACCCAAATGGAGCAAAAATTAGGGGGTCCCCATTTTGAATGGGGTGATGTGTGAAAAAATCACAACAGGTTCCTTTGCTTAATGATGCAGTACAAGATGTTAATGATGTTGTTGATAAACATCAACTAATTTGGGCAAAGACTGGTTGTAGCATAATGTTAGATGGATGGATAGATAGGAGGAATTGAACACTCATCAACTTCCTCATGTCTTGTGATATCAATACAACTTTTTTGAAATTTGTGGATGCATCAGACACAATGAAATCTATAGCTGCATTGTTTGACATGCATGACTTAGTGGTCAAAGAAATAGGGCTACAAAATGTGGTTCAATTTATTACAGATAATGTTGCTACTTGTGTTGCTGCTGGGAGACTCCGGATAGACAAATACCCCTCCATATTTTTTATTCCATGTGCAACACATTGCCTTGATCTAACCCTAGAGGACATTGGAAAACTTTAGTGGGTTAAGGAGGTATTGCACAAGGCTTGCTCAGTTACCAAATTTATCTATAATCACACAAGGGTTTTGTGTATGATGCACTCTTTCACAGAGGGCAAGGAGTTAGTTCGACCAGTGGTGACAAGATTTGCAATACACTTCCTTGCACTACAAACTCTTTATGAACAAAAAAATGAATTTGAAACGAATGTTTGTTTCAAATGAGTGGATAGAGTTTGGCTTCTTAAATCAAGTAGATGGAAAAATAGTGTCAGAGTACATTTATTTTGCTAGGTTTTGGATGCAGTTGAAGAAGTACAATTTTCAGAGCCTCTAGTGAAAGTCTTGAGACTAGTGGATGGGGATAAATCCCCCATGGGATATTTGTATGAGGCCATGGATAGGGCCAAGGAGGTGATGAGGAGTAGGATGGAAAATGACAAGGATAGGTATATGCCATTATGGGACATAATTGATAGAAGATGGGATCGATAGTTGCATTCTCCTCTCAATGCTGCAGGATACTATCTTAATCCAAGTTTCTACTATAACTCTTCATTTAGAGATGATGATGGTGAGGTTGCACAAGGCTTGTTCATATGCATAGAAAAAATGTTTGCTACCATAGAACAGTTAACGACAACTATGGGAGAGTTAGCAATGTACAAGAAAGCGGTGGGTTTTCTCTCATCTAAGGTTTCCGTGGAAGGCAGGAAGACCTTGCAACTAGGTGGAGTCTATAAAATTTTGGCAATCTCTCTATTTTGTGGAAAAAATCATTAAATGTGTTAAAAAATTAAGATAATCTTACATGATATCATCTCCATATAATGTGTTTTTCAACACTATGGTGGGATTTTTTGGGTCACGAAACCAAAAATCTTAGGTGGATAGCGAAACACATTATGAGACATCCATGCAGTTCATCCGCTTGTGAGCGTACTTGGAGCATTTTTGAACACATACATTCGAAGAAACTCAACCGCCTAACGCAGCAACGGATGAATGACTTGGTGTTTGTTCATCACAACCTCCGCTTGAAGCTAAAGAAAGCTCAAGGTTAGACTTTTAGTGTATACTTGCAATCGTAGTTGTAAATTTGTAATTGTATTCATAATGTTTTTCACTTGTAATCTGAAGACTAATTAGTCCATGGGAAAACTAGGTACCATTGACCATTTTGAGCCAATTGAACTTGATGAGATTGATCTAGAGAATGAGTGGATCGCTAGTGATGAATTTCTTGAGGCTGAGGATTTTGAGATCCTAACGGAGGCCAACTTTGATACTCATTTGACTGAACGACTTAGGAGAGGCTCTACCCCAAGAGCTTCATCATTAGAACCTGCAGCCCTCTAGCATAACTCTATTCATAGTAGCAACTAGCAAGAGTCATTGGCTACTTTTGATTTTTTGAAACTTTGTACTCAGTTTATAGGTTGACTTTGTACAAACTATATTGTAATTGAAAATTTGTCATCTATCAGCATGTAGTTATTAGTTATGCATTGTGAACTAATGCTTTAAAAGATGTGGAATGCAATGTAATCAGCGATATGAATATAAACAACAAAATCTGTTTTCTATGATTCATTAGTTAAACTCTCTATTTTATTTGCTCACTATATCTCTATTGCTATGGAAATACCTTTCAATTAAAAAAAGGACAGTTTTTGTCTCTTGTTCTACAATTTTTTACGTTTTTGTTTAAATCTGATTTTTTCCCGATTTTTTCAAAAATTCTTGTACTTTTGGTTTGCCAATTTTTTCCCCAAAAGATTTTTTCTGCTATGCTCATGCTATTCTGCGAAGGGTGTACAATAGGTCCAACTAGTACAACTTCACTTAGGACATAAATATGCATATAAAATGTAATGCCCCCTTTTTCATGAGCGATGGAGTTTAGAGGAATTAGCCTGTTCCTGATCCTTGTAGGCTAATGGAGCTTGATAAGAGGGTCGTTTGGCAGATACCCAGTTGATTGGTTGGCTCGTTTCGTGATCCAGTCTACATATGGAGGTGTTCTAATGATTTCTTGATATGTTTCTATTTTTAGAAACCTCATGTTATAAAGTAATGTTATGTTTGCACTTTATGTTATGAATAATTATTTTATTATAAAGTGCAAAATAATAAAATAATAAAATAAAATAAAATAATATTCCTTCTAGAAGGTGACTTGGGAAAGTTCTAGAAGGAGGCCGACCTCTTGAGGAAAAAGAATAAATAGACATCTTGGGCTTCATTCTTGGCAGGCAGATTTGATGTTGTTGTTGTTTCATCTTGTGGAGCCTAGGGTTTCTGCAGATTACTTCATTGTCATAGGAAACGAAAACTTCCTATTGATAGCAATTTTGAGGGTGTGAAATATCACTTGAATTATTGCAGCTGGGAGAAAGTTACTTCAGACTTTCTATTCGTGCTTCATTGTGGAAATTATTTGGGTACAATAGTTGATGTATTACTGTACTTATTTTGGGTAAAGTATTTGACTTGCAACAGCTGATGTATTGTTGCATTTGATGGAGAAGTTACTTCAGCAGCTGATGTATTGCTGAGATTGATTATTTTATTGAGCAAATTTGTGGAGAATAATTGCTGACTGTGATTTATCATTTCATCATCTTAAGGAGTGATATTTTGTGAAGTTTTAGTTGCATTTTCAAACCTTCATAATCTGCTGTCATGGAGGTTGATTAGCCTATGTGAGTCTCATATTTTTGCTCATACCTTTCGATTGAGGAAGCCAATCATTCTGGGTATTGTTGCATTCAATTCCTATCGTCGAGACAATCATTTTGGGGGCAAATTGGAGGGCGTTTGGTGTTGCAATTAATTATCTAAACTTTTGCCAGGCAAGAACAAGGGCAGCAGCTTGAACATTTCGATTTGAGCTTGGAAGGTGCCTATCACATTGGATTTTTATTGTTTCTTCATCAACAACATTGAGCGCCATCATTACCAGGTTCTTCTTGCATTTACTAAGTAGTTTGCATTGTCATCATAAGTATTTTAGTTGCTGTTGTAAGTGAATACTCAGAAAATCAGATTTGACACTATTGTCAAACAATTGTAAGCGAAGAGTCTTGGCCAATTTATAGCGTCATTGTAGTAGACATTTTATTGCAAAGAAGGAGATATAAGTTGTTGGTCCAATACTATTGTAATTGAATATGTTTTTGTCATTCATGATTAGCTTATTAGTTTGCATGCCAATTGTTTGTCAAAATGTCAATTGGCTGTAGGTTCTCTTTTTTGGCATAAATAATGTTATAATTTTGCATACCAAGTGTTTGTGTAATGAACCGGACCAATTTTTTTTGTTTTTCATAAAGATTACAATGCAACATGCACCCGTTAAGGTTAGCATAAACCAAAACGATGCAGAAAGTAACTCTAACCAGAATGTACACCAGGATCCCGATGCGGGCAAGGTGTGAGCATTGGTCAGAGGATCTCAAAGTAAATGCTGAACAAGAACTCTAACCAGAGATGCGCCGGTGAACGACGAGCATTCGGTCAGAGGATCCCTATCTATTGCAATACTGAAAAGAGCTCAACACCAAGTATGTGCTACTCAATCCGTGATGGATAAGAGGCGACCATATGGCGGAGACTTAGGAAATTACAATGCAAGAAAGTAAAGGCGGCAAGCCAGCCTCTTCCACTTATTCAGTGGGCAGTACAAGTAAATACCAAATGAGAGGAGAGAATTGCTGACAGTACTACTGTTCAGCTTACAATAAATTAGAGAGTTTGTCAATATCTTAAGATTAGAATCCTTTCGAAGCTATATCAAATTAAGAACTCCCTTTCACACTCCCAAGCTCACTGAATATCAACTCCTCACACACCAATGAACTTTCTCAAATCTGATGTGACTGTTTTTGACAGAAATGATACAGAACAGCAGCATGAAAACTCATTAAAATGCACATAACTCACTCTAAACACATCCTATTGACGAAAGATCAAATGCAGATTACTATACTGATGCAGGCGCCCAAGATGCAATCCCTAAACCACTCAAAACAAGCCTTATTTATTTTTGCACAAACTCCAATGTACCTCAAGATGGTACGGCCCAGCTGCAAGGGCGAATTTCCTTTATAAAATCAAAGAGACATAATAAAAATCTGGAAACTGGCAAGCATGGTCGCCCTTCATAAACAGATTGAAAGATCCAATACCCAGAATGATAACATTTTTATTTCATGAGCTATGAGCGATTCTTACATTCCCAAATGACATTCAGCAACATCAAAATATGACAGAAAATGTAAACTAGAACTCCAACAATGCAATTACTCAACTAGAAATGCAATTCAAACCTAATACAAGCTAACCTCTCAACTAGTTGCTATCTTTCAAGCAAGAAGATGAGCCAATGCTAGGAGGTGTGCTTTCCTCGAAGCGAGTGCCTGAATACAATCCAGCAGCATAACGGTGTAGTAGACAGAAGATGCCAAATGAAGAGCTGAGGCCTGATTATATAGACGAGAGAGAAACATCTAGAAGCTTCCAAGGGCGCCCAAACCCTAATTTCAAATTCACCTTTTCCCTCCAAAGATGGCGTCCATTTTCAACAATAAAACATTTCACTTTTTAAAATAAAATAATCTTCTCAAAAGGGCGTCCCACTTACTTGTCTCAATATTTGACATTTTAAAATTATAATTTATCTCCTTATGACGCCTGGACCCTCAAAAGTCCCCTTTTTAAAAACAACTTAAAGTTGCACTGCTAGGCAAGGGGTATAATATTAAAATAATAATATTATAATGAAATTACTTATCTCTCCCAGAAAAATGCGCCCAAGGCCAAGAACTGAAGTGCCAGCTGAAACAACTGAAGAAGTGACCCAACTGAACTGTACCCGAACTGTCCACTGCCAGAAATAGAATTTACTAAAAATAGTAAATTCGCGAAGTTGCCCGAAATGCCAAACTGAACACACCACTGCGAAGCTCTCTGAAAACCCAGAAAGAATCCGCAGTCAGAAACCCAAACTCCAAGCAACAACCACCTCAAAACTTGGAAACCCTAATTTCACCATCCGCACAGCCTACGGGTCTCCGGAATAGGCCAACGGTCAACAGAAACGATCATTGCTGAGAAGGGGACATTACAGTCCGCCCTCCCCAAGATTGCTTGCCCTCAAGCAATCGCAAGTCTGGATGCTGTAGAATCTCCTCATCCTCCCAAGTAGCATCCTCCAATGGTAAATTCTTCCACTTTACCAAATACTCTTTGATTGTTCTCCTCCTCAAGGAACGCTCTCTGAAATCAATAATCTGTTCTGGAACCAAAGTCAACTGCCCTTCTTCATCCAAAGGAGGTAACTGTGATGAAGCCACAACGTTGTGTCCAAGTGCCTTTTTGAGGCGAGACACATGGAAGACATTGTGGACCTTACTACTCGAAGGTAGTTCCAACTCATAGGCCACCGCTCCAACCTTCCTAACAACCTTGAATGGTCCATAGAAGCGTGGTTTCAGCTTCTCAGCTCCACTCTTCTTAAGTGTAGACTGTCTGTAGGGCTGAAGCCGAAGATATACCATGTCACCAACATCAAATGAGCGCTCAACACGCTGCTGATCAGCGTACATCTTTTGCTGATTTTGTGCCATTTGAAGGTTGTCTTTCAAAGATTTCAAAACATCTTGGCTCTGCTGCAACCAATCCTTGGCTTGAGGAGCCTTGCTATCGCCAAACACCAAATCAGCAAAGCTTGGAGCCTCGTAACCATAGAGGGCCATGAATGGAGACATCTTTATTGACATGTGGAAAGATGAATTGTAGCAATATTCTCCCAAGTGGAGCCATTTTACCCATGCTCTTTGCTGTTCCGAGACATAATTTCTGAGATAGCCCTCCAACCACTTGTTCACAATCTCCGTTTGACCATCCGTTTGTGGGTGATAGCTAGTGCTTGGAGTAAGCACCGTACCACTCATTCTAAAAATTTCCTGCCAAAAGGTGCTTAGGAACTTGCTGTCCCTATCACTCACAATATTTTTAGGCAACCCATGCAGTCTAAACACTTCATGGAAGAACAAATCTGCAACTTGAGCTGCTGTAAATGTGCTTGTGATGGCAAAGAAATGAGAGAATTTGGTCAATCTGTCCACTACAACATAAATACAGTCTTTGCCTTGAGCCCTAGGCAACCCGGTGATGAAATCCATAGAAATACTCTCCCATTTTTGATTTGGAATGGGAAGTGGCTGCAGTAGACCAGCTGGAAGAGAGTGCTCATTTTTATTCATTTGACAAGTACTACACTCCTTGATGTGACGCTGAACATCATCTTTCAACCCCTTCCAAGAGAATCTCTCTCGAATCTGCTTGTATGTCTTGAAGTACCCTTGGTGACCAGCAAGTGGACTGTCATGGAAAGTCACCAAAATCTTCTTCTTAAGTTTAGAATCAGCCACTAAGAAGATTCTTCCCTTGTAGTGGATCAATCCATCAACTACCTTGTACCTTTCATCATGAAAAGTACCTTCAATAACGCTGGTTGCAAACTGATTTTTGGCATAATCAGCAAGCAACAACTCCTTCCAATCAGCATTAAGCTCACACAATGAGCTCAAGTGAGGCCTTCTGGACAAAGCATCAGCCACAATGTTATTCTTCCCTTTGACATACTCAATGTCAAAATCGTAAGCTTGTAGCTTACTCACCCACTTCTGCTGTCTCTCATTCAAGTCCTTCTGATGCATAAAGTGCTTGAGACTGTTGTGATCAGTTTTGACCACGAATTTACTCCCCACCAGATACTGTCTGAACTTGGCTAATGCGTGCATGATTGCAAGCATTTCTTTATCATAGATAGAATAGGTCCTTTCAACCCCTCTTAATTTTCTGCTTTCAAATACAATTGGATGCTTCTCTTGCATCAAAACAGCCCCAATACCTTCTCCTGATGCATCACACTGTAACTCAAAGGGTTTGGAGAAATCTGGTATGGCCAATACAGGACAAGAACTCATGATTCTCTTGAACTTATCAAACACACTCTGAGCTTTTTCTGACCACATGAAAGCCCCCTTTTTAGTGAGGTCAGTAAGAGGAGCAGCACTTTGAGAATACCCCTTTACGAACCTTCTATAGAAGCCACAAAGACCCAAGAATCCCTTCAAATGAGTCAGATTTTCTGGAGGTGGCCAATCTACTATAGCCTTGATCTTTTCTGGATCAACCTTCACCCCTTCAGCGCTGATTATGTGGCCAAGGTAGAGCAGCTCCTTCATTCCAAATTCACATTTGGACTCTTTTGCAAACAAACTTTCTGATTCAAGAATGCTAAGCACTTCCTCCAAGTGCTTGAGATGTTCCTCCCACGTCTTGCTGAAGATGAGAATATCATCAAAGAAAATTAACACAAATTTCCTCAACTGTTTCTGGAAGACTCTGTTCATGCAAGACTGGAAAGTGGCTGGAGCATTAGTCAAGCCAAAGGGCATGACTAGGAACTCGAAATGACCATAGTGGCATCTGAATGCCGTCTTCTCAACATCTGAGCCCCTCATCCGGATTTGATAGTAACCCGATCTCAAATCAATTTTGGAGAAGAATTTAGCACCATGTAGCTCATCAATGAGCTCATCGATCCGAGGAATAGGATACCGATTTTTTATTGTGCTTTGATTCAAGGCACGATAATCTACACACATGCGGATGGTGCCGTCTTTCTTCTTCACAAGAACCACAGCTGAAGCGAAGGGACTCTTGCTAGGGCGAATGAAGCCCATCTCCAGGAGTTCTCTTATGTTCTTCTCAATTTCGTCCTTCTGCTTCTTAGGATATCTATACGGTGTTGTAATGACTGGTTTGGCCCCTTCCTTAAGTTCAATAACATGCTCAGCACCTCTTTCTGGTGGTGGCCCAGGTGGTAGATCAGCAAACACCTTACTCCTTTTGGTGAGTATGGATTGAATATCAGGAGGATATTCCCTCTTGGTCTCAACTGGACTGGCAGGAAGAACCATGCATTCCGCAGCCCACTCCACTTGGTCATGTCTAATCAGCCTTTCCATCCTTTTGAAAGAAACTATACGAGGACCACCATTAGACATTCCTCTCAAAACAACTCTCTTACCATCAGATTGGAACTTGAGCTCCATGGTTTGTAGGTTGAGAGAGATTTCACCAAGTGAGCGTAACCATTGTATGCCCAAGACTGCATCTGTGTCACCAATAGTAACCACATAGAAGTCATCTTTGACTTCATAGTTTCCCAACTGCAAGGACATGTTAGGAACTCTTCGTGTGCATGAAATGTGAAACCCATCAGCCTTCAAATTCTTCAGTTTTGAGACCTCTCTTTGCAACCACACCTTCATCAATGAAGTTATGCGTTGCACCAGTATCAATTAATGCAACAATACGATGGCCTCCAACTCCACCACGAACCTTGAAAGATTCGTTCTTTTGGAAACTAGAGAGTTGGGCAATAGGGCCCCCAACTCCTTGCTCATGATCGGACTCTTCTGTGGCTCTTTCATCCTCGCTGTCCCCGAAATAAGACTGCTGATCAGACATATCAGATGCTGATTCATAATCAGAATAGGTTCCCATTTGATTATAACGCCCTCTTCCAGGACATCTATGGCCTTTAGTCCAAGGCTCTAAACATGTGTAACACTTGCCCTCCTTTCTGAGCTGTTCACGTTGCTCTTCAGTCAATTTAGGTGGGAACTTCTTGTGCTGATTAGAAGAATGTCTTTTATCCTTATCCCTCTTATGGCCAAAAGGCTTAGGCGGAAATTTAGGCCTAGGGGCTGATAACTCCATACTACGAGCCTTCTTGATTGCCTCATCAAGACTTGGTGGATCGAAAGCTTTAACCCATCCTTTCAAGGGTTCAACCAAACCTTCAGAAAACAACACAACCAATCTTCTTTCGGTGATGTTGGGCACCATCACAGAAAGTCTCTGGAAATCAGCAATGTAAGAATCCAAGGAGCCATGCTGTTTGAGTTGTGCAAGCTCGCGAAATCTTACTTCAGGATCCTTAGTGTCGAACCTTTCAATCAGCTTGTTGGTGAATTCTCCATAGGTTCGAATAAGGTTATGGCCAAGAGTGACCAAACCATGGTACCACCACTCATGGGCAGCTCCCTCCAAATGAAGCGTTGCAAACTTGATGGCATCTTCTTCTGGCATGGGACGAAGTGAAAGGTAGTTGTCTAACTTCTGAACCCATGATCTTGCTGAACACGTATCACTTCCATCGAAGTGAGCCAATGTTACCTTTCCTAAGGCTTGATGAAAATCTGTTCTAGGAGCCATATAAGCTCGGTTATCAACTCTTCTTCCGTGTCTTCTGTCCCTCTGATTCAAGAATTGATCAAAGGACCATTGGTTCCTAAGATCAGGAGGTAGGGTAGCATACTCCATATAGGCTTGTCTGGCATCGTCTACCAAGGGAATGGGAGCTTCAACTGGTTGTTCTTCTCTTGGAGTGAATGTAGGAAAGAGCGGTCTAGAGGCTGATCCGCTAGAGATGGCATCATGCTGTCCAATAGTTCTAC
Organism: Sequoia sempervirens; assembly: GCA_007258455.2. Taxonomy (NCBI): domain Eukaryota; kingdom Viridiplantae; phylum Streptophyta; class Pinopsida; order Cupressales; family Cupressaceae; genus Sequoia; species Sequoia sempervirens. Next base: position 125,389 of record VDFB02258467.1, read on the forward strand.
TACCTCCATTACCATTGTTTCCATTATTCCCATTGTTTCCATTGACACCACTGCTTTCTCCTGTAGCATGGTTTTGATTCGGAATATGGTTCTGAGTAGCTTGCTGATCCATTTTAGCAAGTAATCGAGACATCATCTCAATCATCCCATCAAATTTCTTTTCCATCCTTGCATCCTTCTCTTCCATGGCTGTCCTAAGATTGTCTGACATGTTCTCAACTGTTTTACCCGTATCCACAGCTAACCCTGTTTCTCTCAAAGCCTCTGAAAAAGTATCTGCTTCTGGCACTGACGGAAGCTGTATCTGTTGTCTTCTGGCCTGACCTCTGGTGAAGTATCTGCAATCACTGTCACTCATCTGACCACTGAATCACTGTTGGGCACAGGTTGGCAGAATCATGGCTCTGATACCACTGTAATGAACCGGACCAATTTTTTTTTGTTTTTTCATAAAAGATTACAATGCAACATGCACCCGTTAAGGTTAGCATAAACCAAAACGATGCAGAAAGTAACTCTAACCAGAATGTACACCAGGATCCCGATGCGGGCAAGGTGTGAGCATTGGTCAGAGGATCTCAAAGTAAATGCTGAACAAGAACTCTAACCAGAGATGCGCCGGCGAACGACGAGCATTCGGTCAGAGGATCCCTATCTATTGCAATACTGAAAAGAGCTCAACACCAAGTATGTGCTACTCAATCCGTGATGGATAAGAGGCGACCATATGGCGGAGACTTAGGAAATTACAATGCAAGAAAGTAAAGGCGGCAAGCCAGCCTCTTCCACTTATTCAGTGGGCAGTACAAGTAAATACCAAATGAGAGGAGAGAATTGCTGACAGTACTACTGTTCAGCTTACAATAAATTAGAGAGTTTGTCAATATCTTAAGATTAGAATCCTTTCGAAGCTATATCAAATTAAGAACTCCCTTTCACACTCCCAAGCTCACTGAATATCAACTCCTCACACACCAATGAACTTTCTCAAATCTGATGTGACTGTTTTTGACAGAAATGATACAGAACAGCAGCATGAAAACTCATTAAAATGCACATAACTCACTCTAAACACATCCTATTGACGAAAGATCAAATGCAGATTACTATACTGATGCAGGCGCCCAAGATGCAATCCCTAAACCACTCAAAACAAGCCTTATTTATTTTGCACAAACTCCAATGTACCTCAAGATGGTACGGCCCAGCTGCAAGGGCGAATTTCCTTTATAAAATCAAAGAGACATAATAAAAATCTGGAAACTGGCAAGCATGGTCGCCCTTCATAAACAGATTGAAAGATCCAATACCCAGAATGATAACATTTTTATTTCATGAGCTATGAGCGATTCTTACATTCCCAAATGACATTCAGCAACATCAAAATATGACAGAAAATGTAAACTAGAACTCCAACAATGCAATTACTCAACTAGAAATGCAATTCAAACCTAATACAAGCTAACCTCTCAACTAGTTGCTATCTTTCAAGCAAGAAGATGAGCCAATGCTAGGAGGTGTGCTTTCCTCGAAGCGAGTGCCTGAATACAATCCAGCAGCATAACGGTGTAGTAGACAGAAGATGCCAAATGAAGAGCTGAGGCCTGATTATATAGACGAGAGAGAAACATCTAGAAGCTTCCAAGGGCGCCCAAACCCTAATTTCAAATTCACCTTTTCCCTCCAAAGATGGCGTCCATTTTCAACAATAAAACATTTCACTTTTTAAAATAAAATAATCTTCTCAAAAGGGCGTCCCACTTACTTGTCTCAATATTTGACATTTTAAAATTATAATTTATCTCCTTATGACGCCTGGACCCTCAAAAGTCCCCTTTTTAAAAACAACTTAAAGTTGCACTGCTAGGCAAGGGGTATAATATTAAAATAATAATATTATAATGAAATTACTTATCTCTCCCAGAAAAATGCGCCCAAGGCCAAGAACTGAAGTGCTGAAACAACTGAAGAAGTGACCCAACTGAACTGTACAACTGTCCACTGCCAGAAATAGAATTTACTAAAAATAGTAAATTCGCGAAGTTGCCCGAAATGCCAAACTGAACACACCACTGCGAAGCTCTCTGAAAACCCAGAAAGAATCCGCAGTCAGAAACCCAAACTCCAAGCAACAACCACCTCAAAACTTGGAAACCCTAATTTCACCATCCGCATGCCTACGGTCTCCGAATAGGCCAACGATAAACGATCATTGCGAGGACATTACGCTTTGTTAAAATACCACTTGGCTGTAAGTGCATAAATGTCATCTTAGGTTGCATCAAAAGTGTTTGTCATAATTACTAGTTGTAGTAGCTGCATATTGCAAGTAGTTTCAGTCACATATATGCATTGAATATTGTCAAAATAAGTTGCACATTCATGTTAGGTCATTGTTTAGACAATCTAGAGTCTTCTTGCAAGCATTCTCATTGATGTTAAGTGAAGGAAGAGCCATTAAAGCAAACTGAAATGTTATATCAGTCATATGACCCTTGTATGCAAAGTGTTTGATGAAATTCTTTGAGCCTTCAATCAGAAGTTTGCAATCAGATTTGAGCAGGGTCATTACATAAAATACTTGTTTCAAGGCCGCATAATGATCGCTCAACCAAGAAATAGATATTAAATCAATACCCACAACCACAAAGTGCTTCCATCAAACCTTGCAAATGAATTAAGGAGGTACAGTTTGGTCTTAATGGTACAACCAGCCTAAATTATGTATGGCCTCCCTCAGAATTAAATGAGACAATAAACTCCTATTTTCTCAGAATCAAAATAAACGCTTGGCCAAAGATAAAGTAAATAATTAATACCCACAATTTTTTATAGCTTCCTCTAGCTCATTCGAACCATTAAAGATGTACAGTTTGTCTGAAACCCAATGGTACAACTATTTCCAGCTCAGAATTTTGCAATTCTATGGCACACATTGTCAAGGAAATATTACAATATTGAAGGATTATAAGCTTAAACCTCATGCACCAACCTTCCTACCAAGGGATTTCATGATTCGACATTATTAATTTCTCCTGTCAATATGGTTAGTCTCTCTGCCTTAAGTTGTACAGCCTTGTATTTCAAAATATATTTCTCAATAACAAAACAACTTTGAAATTAATAAACATGAATTTTTGAATTCTTCTGATAAATTCCATGCACATCCCTAGAATGTGACTGTCAACAATCACCCAAGAAACATCTCTCAGTTTTGGAGGTGATATTCTCTATGAAGATGTCCTTCCTCATGAAGTTCTGCACAAACTTGCATCAAACACTTCTCAAAAAATTTCATACACCATCCCAAAAAAGCTCCAAAATTGCTTTTCACTTTTCCCAATGTAACTCGCCTCTCCTGTCTTGAAATTCTTTCTTTTTTGTTATTTACTTTTAATTCAAACTCAAGTCACCTTTTAACTCCCCATTAAAATATTAAAGAAATACCTTGTCGAAAAAAAACCTTGTCTTCCCCTTAAATAATATTTTAATGAAGGTGTTAAATATAAAATTTAACTTAAAACATTAACATCAAATTAAAATATTCTATTATGGATTATAATTCAAGAGGGGACATTACATTGAGTGGATCCTTTGTTTATGAAAAGATTCTAACAATTATTTATCATAGGGGATTATTGATATTATTGCTGCAGTTGGGCATTTATAGTAATTATTTTTGGTAATGCTTATATTATCCAATAATAATAAAATTATCTTGCTAATGATATCTTCGTAATTTTTTGCGCGGTTCATCGCTAGAAAAGATATAAGTTTAATAGTTGATTTCAGTATTGTAAGTCTAGATGATTATACTACCATGACATTAGTGAATTAATTTTATTTATAGTATGCTAATGTTAATTAATTTATGTGGTTCACTGTTAGATTGAATATTAAGTTTGTAATTTGTTTTGGAAGGCTTGCTTCCAACTTCAATTATTTTTATTTTTCCTTTTGTAATTAATCTGGTAGGCTTGCTGCCACCATAACTATTGCAATATTGAGTTGTGCAGACCAACAAGCATTCTAATCTAATATCATTCTAACATTTTCGTTGTATGCTCTCACCTTGCCCACATTGGGATCTTGGTGATCAAAAGGTGTTAAGGTTTCATTCTTGTTAATTGTGAAGGTGAAAAACTAGAATTTTTTTAGTTTAGGACATTACATGGGTTGATTGGTTTATTCAATTTCCCACTTTCACATTTGTTAGGGTTTGTGGTTTTGATTCCTATACATACAAGATACCTTGATATCAGTGTTCCACAGGGACGTGTCCCCCCCAAAAAACCTCGTGTTTCCTAGATAGGGATGTCTCAGAGACTTGAGGACTTGGGGAAGACGTCCCCCCACTAGCCCACCACTAGCATCACCATCCCACCACCAGTGTCACTGTCTCCAAGACGCCACTAGGACTTCGAGGATGTTGGGGTGTCCTCAAGGTGTCTAGGGGACTCCTAGTTGTCTCTAAGATGTATAATTCTTATACATCTTTTTATAACTATTTTTTCAAGTACTATATGTATTTCAACACCTTGCCGCCTCCTCCGCTGTTGTCCCCCCACCGCCCCCAAACTTAGACCCCTCGTCCCTGCGTCCCTGAAACACGTCCCCTGTCGTCCCTGAAACCCTGTGGAACACTGCTTGATACCCAAGTGACCAAATTATTTTGATGGATTATTGTAGGTAGTTGTCTATTGTTCATGAATATTGTAGGAAGAGACACATGTTGGGAGCCAACTCTTTTGTGCAAATTAGGCCATATAGGTGTGCAAATGCCCTAGATGGTAAAATATGGGTGCAATGCTTTTTAATTTCAATCTTAAGTTCCACCACAAAACTAGTTGTTTTGATTCCAAAGATGTATTGGTTGAGAGGATTGGATTGAAATATCACATGTACCTAATATTGAAGATTTTCGAGCTAATGGTGTTGATGACTATGAAGCTTGAAGGACGTGTAGTTGTATGACATTCAATTAGTCTAGAGCTTTCACCTCAAAGTTGATATTGTATGATTTGGTAGATCCAAGGGAAGAAATTTTGTCTCCTTTTTTTGTTCAAGTAGGAGGGGATGTGAAGACTTTGTTACCATTCAGTTGGGAAACTAGAGACAGTATTTCTGTCATGTCGCCTTCTCAAGATTGAAGACTTTGGTTGAAGACTCGTAGCCTATTTCTTTTCCTATAGGCTAAGGGATTTGATAAGGGAAATAATTTAGTGTTGCTTTCTAAGGTGGTCTAAATAAGAATTTTGAGCCCTATGTATTTAATTATTTAAAAGTACCTTTCTAATTTTCTTTTGGAAGGAAAATAAATTAATATGAGGCTCAAAATTGTAGTGTGCTTACCTATATAAAGTGTTGTACCCAAACCGAATTTTTTGCTTCATCAAGGCATTTTGCTTAAAAGAGTCTAAACCTTGCTAAAATGATGTCAAATACAATTTTTTGGGCAATATCAAGCATGGAGTTTTGTCAGTGTTGTGTCAGTGAAAGGCAGTACCTGTTGATTAGAACTTGAATCAGAGACTTAGAACGAGGCATTTCGCGATGGAGGAGCATTTCACGACGACAATTATACCTTTGCATGGTCATTTCAGTGACCAAGACAAAGATTTCAGTGATCAATTTATGTAGATTTCTCAGGCAGAAGCAAAATTGTGCCCCTGTAGGTCAGGGGCGCCCTTCTCTTTGAAGGTCCATATTTTGTGGCATGTGCTCATAAACGCAGTCGATCTCTTCAGAATCAGCCTAGTTATCCGATGAGCTATCCTGCGAGGTTATCCGACGTTTACAACTCCGGTAACTGACGTCCGAAGCTGAGGTTCAAAAGATTGTAGATTGCAAAAGCTTGTCAGTTTTCAACTTTTGCGCCCCTATAGCTCAGGGGCGCCTGAAATATTCCCCTTAACTTTTTTCCCCAAAATTTATCACACAAATCAGCAACCAATCACTGATTAGCGTTAGCTCCAAATGCAAATCAGCATAGAAAGTAACTCTAACCAAGAATGTTCACCAAGATCCCAAAGTGGGCGAGGTGATAGCATATGGTCAGAGGATCATTAGGAATAAACTGAACTGAAATTACAATTCATCTGTTGATGCAGGCATCCACAAGCAGTGGGGATACTCCACTTATTCAATGGGTAAGATTATTACATTATTAAAGGCGGCAAGCCAGCCATTTAAATCCTCACTTCCACTTATTAACGTGGGGGGAATACAGTCCACACAACCACTTATTTTGTGGGGGGAATTTACAATCAAGAAAGATGTTTATTCTAAAACTCAACCACTCAATTGTGGGAGTGTAATCAAGTATAAATTGCAGCAATAAAATGAAATAGCCGTTAGTACTACTAACTAGCTTTACAATGAATAGAAATAGCTGCAAATAAGAGAGATAAGCTTCTAGAATGTTCTTTATCCACACTGGCGGTAAACCATCCAGGGGTTACATATATGAGAGATTAATCATAAGATTTTGCAGCTAATTAAATGACTGGAACAGTACTACTGTTTACAGTCTTACAATGATAAACAACTGCAATTTTCAAGTGTTATTACAATCTTTACAAAGCACAATGAAATAGAAGATTTTTCCACTTGATATCCTCTCAATTAATGAAGCTTAAAACCAAAATCAGAATACTGAAGCAAACTGATATAAAAATCAGCAATTGGAAATGATTATCAGCAAACTGAAAACACATAAAAATAATCACAACTCCTTCACAATACCTCCAGAAGATGAAATATAGCTTGCAAAAGCTCTTGAGAAGGTTGGCGCCCAATTCACAATGATAAAATAGCATCTAAACTCAACCATTAATTTATGCACGAATCCCAATGCTCTCCAAAAAGGTATGGCCTCCTTGCAAGGGTGATTTTGCTTAATAAAATCTGAAACTTGGAATTAAATTTTGATAACCTCCAAATATGGTCGCCTCTATTATAGAAATGCAATGATCAAATACCCAGAACCAAATAAAATTCATACTAAAAGCTGTATACAAAAATCACTTTGAGCCATGATAAACCAGCAACATAAAAACTGGAAATATCTCACCAAAACTCCACAATAATGCTCAATATGTACTTCTGGATGAAGCACACTCTCAATCCACCACCTAGGGAACCATAGTTGCAGGCCCGAAGAATGGAGTAAATTTTCTAAGCTTTCCCTTAGCCGGATTCTGGATTCATTCCAGCAGCGTAACTTTGCTCTTCAAAAATATGCATAATCAGCTCTTCAAACAGCAGCAATATATAAACTTCAATTGGCAAATGAAGCAACAAGAACTCTTCAAATTCCAAGAAGTTGAATCACTTCAACTTCCAAAAGGGATGCCACCTTTTTGCATTTTACTTTTTTTGAAATAATATAATATTACTCAACCTCCTTTTCACTTTGCAACAATAAAGCATTTAATAAATTATTAAATGCACAATTGACCCCCTTAATGGCCCCTCTTTTAAAACAACATGAAGTTATTACTCCTAGGCGTGGGGTACAACTGAGAAACATGAAATTTGACTAAGTATAAAAATTCAGTCCATGGAGATAACCAAAACCAATGCCAATACTAAAACTGATGGATAGCAAGATGACTTGAGTTGAGCTGCTGATGATGCTACTGCCAAATTTAGACTTACTAAAAATAGCCAACTGCTATAAATAGTAAGTTCACATCAAAACAATAGATAGCCAAACTGAACACTAACCTGCAAAGGATTGAACTGCTGCTAGACAGATACTGCCAAAAGATAGACTTGCTAAAAATAGCAACTGCTATAAATAGTAAGTCTGCACAACATCCTCTGAACGCCAACTGAGCAATATCTGAAAGAGGAAACCCTAGTTTTCCACCTCAGCTTAGCCTACGGATTTCCGGAAATAGGCTAAATCCTATTGAAGAGTGTAGGGCCAAAATGGGGACATTACAACGCCCTTCTTAAAGAGGGTCTAGATTCTGGCATTCTTGCCTATTGATGCATCTAATCTCTTTACGACTAGTCTAGCTATCTGACGAGCTATCGAATGCAGACATCCGAGACCCAAAACTCTGGCAATTGAGATCAGAAGATGAGCTTATGAGGAGACTTCACATCATGAAAAGTTCTCTAATGGTAAAATTGCGCCCCTGTAGCTCAAGGGCACCTTCAAGATGACCCCTGAGATGGTTGAGTTTGCAGATAATGTCTTCCTGGCATCTATACTACTCTAGTCCGGTTTCGCAATGCACCAGTCAGCCTGTCAATCCGGTATGCTGAGAGATCGTGGCAGAGATTCTGCCAGGTACGTAAATCAACGGGTGGAGAATTATGAAATATTCATTGTAGCCTCTGTAGGCCAGGGGCGCCCAGCCTTTAGGCCTGTCAGATGGTGTTATTTGCTTTCGAAGTCTTCACGAGACTGTTGCGCAATTACTCCAGCTATCCAACGAGCCCAGTCGTCAGCCTCCGGGATTTGGCAAACGCTTGTACGTGCAAGGTCTTTGCAAAATACTGAAAAACGAAGACAGCTCAGAAAATGGCCAAGTCTGGTTGTATATTCCATCTTGGGAAAGGCGCCTTTCTCTTTGAGGTCTTAGAAGCAGTTTTCTTGCTTCGTCGCCTCCAGAGACATCTCTCGTAGGTCCTTCTGGCTACACGTTAAAACAAACGGTGCGCGAATCAGGTCACCCTAGCTCCCGATATCAGAGGTCAAAGTAGGGCATCTGGTTTGAGAGTTGTACTTTTGTCAAAATGGTGTTTGAGCCTTTTCAGGCTAGGGGCGCCCTTGCTCTTGGGGTCCTTAATATAGCTTTCAGGTGCCTTGCGTATATTCGTTGGATGCGGAATACTTCTAGTCACGTAGTGAGCCTATCATCTAGTTAGCAGGGTTCACCGTTCATCGTCAGCAGTCATTTGAAGCATTAGATGGCAGTATGGAGAAATGGCCAAGTCTGGTGCTGTATAATCAATTTAATGAAGGGCGCCTAATTTTTTGAGGTATTAAATGATGTATTTTGCAGTGATGACTCCCAGTAGACATTTCTTCTTTGCTCTGTAGGCTTCGCAGTGAATATTCCTGCTTAGTCTCAGCATCACTCGGTCACTCGGAAATCAGTGTTGAATATGGCCAGTTGTAACTTTGTAGTCAGCTACAAAGTAGGAAGTTAATAAAAAACGTAATATCTTGAGCAAATGGACACCTATGAGGACAAATGAGGACTTTTCGAAATCAGTGAAGTTCGCCAAATCCATCCAAGAGCTCAATGTGGTTTGTCAACTGATTAAAATAATATTAAATATTTATTTTTGCATATTTGAACATTAAATGGCGATTTTCTTAAATTGGCGCCTCTTTGTGCTAGATTTTGAAATTGCATGATGAATATTTTTATTATTATTTATTTCCGGACTTCAAGTCAGTCTCAGTTCAAATTGGAGGGGTCCAATAAGAAGCTTTCTATTTTCTGTCGAGGTTTTTAATCTTGCAATCAATATTATGGTTCGAATTTACTCTATTTATTCATGGTGCCATCATTTAATCATTCATCTAGCTTAAAGAAATTCGTATTTCTTGAAGGCAAAGGCGATTTTCTTCACATGTTGGGCGATTTTATCAGTTTTTAGTGGCGATTGCATCAAACAACTCCTTTTACAGGTGCAAATTCACAATCATCAACAAATTTGAAGAACAGGGGGTGATTTTAACAGAAGAACACAGAAAAAATGTCTTTTCTCCTCTTTGATTCTCAAAATTCTCTCAAATTTCAATTCGCATGTTCCTGAAATTGGCAAATTTTGGCAAGTTTGATCATCTGGATTGATTCTATATAGCTTCCTCGAATTAAATTCATGTGCTTGAATTTTTAGGAATTTTTAACTCCAGAGCATTAGTTCTCGAGTTTCTAATTTTCTCAACTAAAATTCTTTGCATGGTCGAGTAGAAGTCAGATTTTTGTATTTCTGACATTCTGGGTTGTCTTAGAATCTTTTTCTGGACAAAACCCATATCTCAGATTTTTTGTTGAAAATAATCCTTCGATAGGCTATTTTTAGCTTTCCAGAAATCTTGTCAGAACATAGTTGAGTTCACAGTCAACGGGCAAGTTTTTCAAAATGTAGTACACTCAACTCGAATACAGGACCAAATCTGTCCTTACTCACGACTTCATTGGGACAGTTGAGACAAATCTCCATAGGGTGCTACTAGAGGCAGTCCTAGATCTAGTCAAAATCAGAGATTCGATTATTCAGAATATTCAGCAGTTCGGGTTACTAGAGGTTGCTTCCATACCTATCTCCGCTCATTGTGTTGAGTTCGTGATGTCTTGTATTAAGCATTACAACTTTGCTACTCATGAGATAGTGTCAGTAGAGGGACGAGTTATTTGCAGTCTTGAGCCTCTGGACGTTGAAAGAAGTTTTGGTATCCCTCAGCACCCGAACAATCTGGTTATTTCTATGGAGCAGTTTGAGCATGCATTCAACGTTGATGTAGACAAGTGCCAAAGCAAAATGGCAGAACGATGGTTGAAGCAAGCAAAGAACAGATTGCCAAACAATGTGGGTCGTGGTGAGTACAAGGATGAGTATGCAATTCTAATTACACTCTTGAATCGTGTCTCAGGTCATTCACATGCAAATGTTTTCCAGCCTTGGATGTATTACATCATTGGTCACATCATATCCGGGCAGGAGCATTATGACTGGGCATCTTTCATCAACGGTGTTATCCACAAACAGATCACCGGTTTCCTAGTTGCCCATGAGTTTCACATGTGTTCAATTGTGTACTTGATTGCCTATCAGGATCAGTTCTAAGGGTTAAACACCGTTGGCATTCTGAGTGTTCAGAAAGTCTATCACTATTATGATCAACTTGAGTTCACTAAGGCTGAACGTCACTTCAAGCCTGTTCACGAGGCTTTCTTGACCTATACAGTGAGAAATTTGGACCGGGAGTTGCACGTTCATATCTTGGTAGTTGCTAGAGCAGCGATGGATGGTTGGGTAGACTGGTTTATTCAGTTCCCGACATACACCTATATCCGAGTATATGGATTTACAAGAAATCCAGCTATGCTTCCATGCTATCCTTTGGATAGAACAGTCTTTATGGAGTTCCTGAGGCAGTTACATGATGTTCATCATCATTTGCGTCGCAAGCATAAACCAGCTGCCAATTTTCCTTTTCAGTTTTGAATATATTGGTGCAAGACGACAATTGATGCCAAAGCTGCAGGACAGGAGCTAGAGTGGTATCATCTCAAGCATAGTTGGAAAACTCGCCCCAACAAAAAACTTGCCAAAAACTCGGAAAAAACTCGGCAAAAAACTCGGGAAATGAAAAAATTGCTTAATTTTCATTAAAAACACATTTTTTTTGCAAAATTCAATGACAAGATGAATCCAATGAATCCATAAATGAGTACAAAAGTGTTTTCTATTAATTTTGATTGACATTAATGTAAATTGATTACAAAATCGCATTCTCATGCGGAATCCCGATGGCTAAAAGCCTGAAAGTTTGATACATGAAAATAGTAAAACTAGAACTAGAAGCAAATACTAAACAACAACTAAATACAACATGCTAGGCTTTCCTCTTCCCTAGTCTAGCAACTGCTAGGGAAGAAGGGGTGGGTCCTCTAGTCCTGCCGCGTGTGCGTGGTGCTAGTGGTGGTGGTTGCGGTGCTACTGCTGCTGGCTCTGGTTGGATCTCATCCAACCCTACATCTCCGACTCCTGATGCACCCACATCCTCCATTGCCTCTCTCTCAAAGTCAAGGATTTCATCTGCGCTAAACAATGGAGGCTGCTCCTCTCGCCCTGTCCAATCACTATAAGGATCTATCTCATCTAAGTCAATAGGATCTTGTGATTTTTCTTCAACTCTCTTTATGCGCAACCGAAGGTTGTATTGCACAAAGACCAAGTCATTGAGGCGCTTTTGTGTTAACTTGTTCCTCTTTTTCGTGTGAATGGACTCGAACAAGCTCCAATTGCGCTCACAATTGGATGCACTACAAGGCTGCCATAGAATGCGGAGGGCAATTTTTTGTAGATTTGGGGTTTTTCCACCCCAATTTTTCCACCAAACATCTGCAAAAAACAAAAAGAAAATTGAAGAGTTAGAAAACAAAGTCAAAGACTCAAAAGTCAAACGTCAAAACACATTTTATCAAATTCTAAGATGCATGTGAAATAAACTTAAAATTTAAAGACTCTGAATTTTATACCTAGTGGCAAAGTGGTTCTTCCTCTAACAGCCAGCTCCGAAGAAAAGAGATTACCAGTTGCCTCCCTGTATATATCCATCTCCTTGACGATGAGGTCTCTCACTGCAACCTCGGGTTCCATCCTCTGAATGCATGTTGTGAGCCCCTCCATAACCTCTCCATTGGGATTAGAGAAGCTCTCTGAGAAGAGATAAGAAGGGTTGAAGAAGTACCCTGCTGCATGGATGGGTTGGTGGAGTTGATTGTTCCACCTCCTATCAACAATCTCCCATATGGGATCAAATTTGAGGCTGTCCCCCTTGTAATAACTTTTGATGGCCTCCTTGGCCCTATCCATGGCCTCATAAATGTATCCCATTGGGTTTTCATCCCCATCTACCAAGCGGAGGACTCTAACCAAGGGCTCCGACACCTAGATTAAAAATACAAAAAGATCAAAGTTAGAAATTTATAATGAAAGGCTTAAAGTTAAATTAAAAAATATATATTTATATTCAGCTTGAGATTAAAATTAAAATCAAAGTTTTGAAGTTACCCTCACGATCTCTATAGCTTTTTGTGCAAACAAGGGGTTGAAGACTATTGCAGAAATTCTATCTCCTTCGGCCTTCTTTGAATATGAGGAGTCATTCCATGCTTGACTCACGAACATTTGTTTTAGAGAGCCCAAAGAATCCAAAATGCTTTGCAATGTTAGGAAAATTGTTGCAAACCTTGTGGCACCCGATCTCACCAACTCCTTCCTGTTGTGACCTTTTTCACACATCGCCCCATTCAAGATGGGGACCCCCTGATTTTTGCTCCGTTCTGGTCTTTTGGCTTGGGTTTTCTCCTCTCTCTCGCTCTGTCTCTTTTCTGGTTTCTGCCTTTCGGGGGGGTTGTGTCCGTCATTGAGCTTAAACGCGAAATATTGGCCAAGTCTAAAATTAGGGTTTCGTTGTTCCTGGTCAATTCAAGGTCAGATAAAGTGAGTAAATTGAAAATTGAACTTAATGTTGTTGTCAGCAGACATCCAGCAGGCTTCCAACCAATTTTCATCAGATTCTAAGATACTTACTGTTTTAGTAGTGAAATTGAGGAGCAATCTAGCAGCCTTTGAAGTTCGATCACCACAGCATTGAGTATATCGGTTAGCTGCGGGCCAAATTTGAGGAGCAAAAGCAGGATAACTTACTATTTTTAACGGTCAGGCTTCCGGCAATTCGAGGGGGTCAGTCTGGAGATTTTCTTTGCATGTCTGCATATTCCTTTTGGGGTTTTCGAGACCTTCGCGATGATATAACATGCAAAACGAGATGACAACTTTCAAAATTCAGTCTTCTGAGACTATTTTTAGGGTTTGCATGTCGGGGTTTCTTTTGCATGTCGGATGATTCCTGATGGGTTTTTCGAGAGCTTCGCGATGGTGTGACATGCAAGCGAGGATTCTCACTTTCGATGGGAACACATATTTAGCGGTATGTCGACCGGTAGCTCAATGATTCGGATTAGCGAGCGATCGCGGTCGCGAGAAACAAAGACACCGGCGGAGATCTTTTGATACGCATGCAATGCAAATTAGGGTTTCCAGCTTCGGAGCCTAAAAATAGGTATCAAAAGTCAAAATCTTCGAAATCCGGTGTAAACCACCGCGATCAGTGTCCTTCAGGCTATCTGCTGGTGAAATTTCAAGTCAAACGGAGCACTTACTATTTATAGTAAGTCAAATTGGAAACTGGCTAAAAATAGTAAATCAGTTGCATGCTTCAGTGTCAGCCAACAGGTCACGTGGTGAGGATCGCCTCATTCAAATTTCAACTCGATCGGAGCTTGGGAGCTATCAGAAACAAGAGCTTACTATTTATAGTAAGCCACCTTCAGAAACAGGCTATAAATAGCAGGGTGACTAAAAGTGGCAGTGCCGACAGGTTGATAGGATCGTGAGGAAGCTATGTTTAAAATTTCAGGTTGATCCGAGCTTTAGAGGCACAAATTCAGAGAACTTACTATAAATAGCAGGGCACGTAAGCTGGCAAAAGATGATAAAAATTTGTCTAAGTCTGGAGTCTCGTCCAACAGGCATAGGGTAAAATGCGCCCAAGGCAAGGAAGTCAAACGAAAGTCAACGATTTTCATCCTGCTGCCAGGCTAAAATGCGCCCAAGAAGGAAGAAGGAAAAGTTGAAAAAGTTTCTAAGTATGAAAAATCCGCCTCACCCATCAAAATGCGCCCATCCTGCAGCAGGGGTGAAATGCGCCCAAACTTGTGCATGTGAAGACGAAATTTGGAAGCTGAAGAGTCACTCTTGAGGCATTGGAAAAGTTCATCCACTAGACACATCAAAATGCGCCCAAGGGGAGAGAAAGTCAACAAGGTCAAAGAATCTCGTCCTCCTCCATAGGCAAAATGCGCCCAAACTAGTGCATGTCAAGACAAAAAAGTGAAGTTGAAAGGTCATCCAGTGGACATGCTCAAATGCGCCCAAGTTTGGATGGTAAAAGATGAATAAAGGTGGTAAGTGGGGTAAGAAATATTGCCTAGACATGGTGAAAAGTGAGGTGTTATCCTCCTCCACATCAAGAATGCGCCCAAGGTGAATGTTGGGCGTGATTTTTTTTTTAATTTCCTCTCAAGTATGCTAGGCGCTCAAGGTGTTAGAAAATATTTCAAGGGATGTGGCGTGATTTTCCCTCATGTGTGCTAGGCGCCAAAGGTTGATAGGCGCTCAAGGTGTTAGAAAATTTTCTAAGGCGTGTGAGGTCAAAACAAACTTGCTAGGCGTTGGAAGTGGTAAGTGTTAGAAAATATTCCAAGGTGTGAAATAAAATGCTAAGTGTGCTAGGCGCCTCAAGCAGGAATAAATATTTAATAAGTGTGGAGTGAAATACAAATGAAGTGGGGGCGTGCTTGATGAATGTAAAATTTCTAAATGAAGTTGATCAAAATTCCTCTCCACTGGCAATCAAAATTTTTCTAAGGCAAGTTCTCAAAATGCAAGAGATGATTTAAATATTTTCTAAGGCAAAATTATTTTCCCCTTAGAAAATACGCCTTGAGATCAGAGTGATAAATTTTTCAAAGCACGAGCAACTTTTCCCAGTGATAAATTCAGAGACGATGATTCAAATTTTTTCAAGAGGTCAGAGCAACACAGAGTAATCACAGGCGAAGAACGAATTTAAATGATGGAAATAATATTTTTAAGGTTCAAAATTGAAAAATTAAATGAACCCGTTCGTTGGGTACCCATGGATTCGAGTCATTCTGAAGAAAATTTGCTTCTGGGTACTGAACATTTGTGATGATGAATGGATTTCCAAGTCTTCTGAGCTTCGCCGAGACCTTTTTCAGTGAGGAATTTAATCAGTGCTCGAATTGTGAATTTTCCTAAGGGAGAATTTTAAATTTTCTAAGGCAAAAACAAATAAAATGTGTTCCAAAATGAATTTTCTTCGAACGATGAATCTGAAGTGAGTTGCCTAGATAGTTTTGATTAAATTCTTCGAAGATGAATTTTCCAGAGCAGAAGAGAGTTAAAATTCGATTTCCAGTAACAGAGATCCGGCTGGTGAGTAAAAAAATGATGAAATTAAATCAAATTTTCGAAAGCAAAATCCAGAACGCCAGTCAAAGTCAAGTTTCTAGAAGAATAATATTCCCGACGACTGGAGACAAGTGTCAGAAACACCAGAGAGGGAAAATTCGAATTCTTGAAGTGGAGTAGTGGAGTTTAATGGCACTGGCTAAAATTAACTCCTTCTAGAATTCGAATTTTAGCTATAAAATGAGCAAGTTTTTCACTCATTTTCACAGCTGGAAGTCGAACTTGCTCTAAGGGTGAAGCAAAGTGTGAATTGCTGAGGCTTGAGAGAATTTGAATGTTGCTGAGTTGAGGAAGGAGACGCCTTGAGTTTGCTGAGAGCTGAAAGAGGTACGCCATTGCTGAAGTACAGAAGTATTTTACTAAAGTCAAGGTACGCCATTGCTGATAGCTGAAAGAGGTACGGCCTTTGCTAGTGTTGAAGCTGAAGTCTGAAATTTGTTTAAGCTTAGTTGAAGTTGCCAATAAAAGAAGGGCGCCTTGGAGTAAAAGTACGAACTTGCTAAAGTGTGAGATTGCTGATTGCTGGTTTGAAGTGCAAAGTTAAGAAGTTTAAATTGCTGATTGCTGATAGTGAAGTGAAATCATCAGAGTTCACTTAGAAATCCGTTCTAAGTGTCGGAATTCGAATATATTCAAGAGAAGCTGAGGTTTGCAAACACGAGAATTATTGCAGCTTCTAGAATTCGACTGCAGCCCCTATCATGCCTCATTTTTATAAATTTAATTGCTGATGAATGTTTGTTATGTTGCAGATGGCTGAAGCAAGGACAACCGGAAAGGACAATGGTGCCTCAAGACAAGCTGTGATCAAGAAGCTCAGCAAAACGTTCATGCCAGAGTCGAAGTTTATTTCAAAGCTGGGCAAATTGA